>JALQSN010001035.1:0-12768 GCA_023690525.1 Holotrichia oblita
GCATGTGAGGATTTCAATTAAAATTGTCCACGATTGTGTTTCTGACATGCAAGAGGTGAGTAATAAAACACTGACAATTGGCGCGTAAAACGGAAAGGTAATTATAACTAAACAATAACAGATGTCACACCTACAACTGCAACCTGTTACCCTGTTACTTCCGGTATTAATATGTAAATTGTCTTAGGTACGGAATACATCTGCTACTGTCATATTATATACGTATATATTATATATCTGTGTATATAATATATTACATATAACGTTGCGCGTTTGAATTCAATGCGGTTTCTTAAGTATCGTCTCGGGTAATTAATAATATTGGCGGTTCTATGTTGTTGTTAATGTTGCTGTTTTCGACATAACCGTTATTCCGTTACCGTTTATGTCAGCGGAGGCTTTAGCATTTTAACTTCGCTGAAGAAGTAATTAGGGATTATATAGATTATAAATTTTATCAACGTCTTTGATCCCCGTTAAATATTAGTAGCAAGGGGAAATTTATTTTTGACAAATAAAAATAGCGGCGTGTATTTGTTGCCGAAGGGGAAGTTGCCGAAAAAAGGGAATTAATAAAATTATGTGTTACCGAGTTACTCCAGGATGAACAATTTTTGTTAGAATTTACGAACAAGGTCGCTGCAATCGTCACAAAACATCTAGACAAAAAGTTCGAAAACTACGATGCACGCCTGTCCGATTTACAAGATAAGAACGAGATGCTGTCTGACAAATGTGATGCTTTGGAGCAATATTCCCGGCGAAATAATGTTCGCATTATTGGTGTAACAGGCGTTTCTCCTGTTAATTGTGAAAACGTAGTGATGGATATTATTAATGAAAAATTAAAGTTAACTCTTCCTGTGGAGATCATTGATCGGTGTCATCCGGTGGGCCCTCAGAAGAAGGATGGAAAACGAGATATTCTTGTAAAATTTAATGCTTACCGGTATCGAAGGATCGTACTACAGAAAAAGTCACTACTGAAAGGCACCGGAGTGTCTATTATGGAGGATCTGACGCGTAATCGCTACCTATGTTACAGAAAAGTACGTGAGAAGGTCGGCGTCAAAAACGCATGGGTTTTTGATGGCAACATTTACATGAAATCAGGTAACTCAAAGACAATTGTAAATAAATTGGCTGATGCAGATAGAATTAGCGTGCAATAATAACGCGTACATCAATTTATATTCTTTGTTACTATATGTGTATTATATTTCGTTGTATTACTATATCAAGCTTACAGTATTTTGCTTGGTGTTTGCTAATTTTTTGACCATAAATATTTCATTTTCTTTTGTCCTTTAATTTTTTTGTTTTTCTCAATAGTTGACCCTTGTTAATTAATATCTAAAGTTTAGAAATTTTCTTTATTCTCGCTTTATATAACTTGTTACATATAATATTGTTTACTAAATAATTCTTTGTACTTACCTAAATATATTTGTCTAAGTTTACTGTCACATATGATTTTTTTAGCTTCTCTAGTTTAATTACTTTTAATTACATGTTATCAAATTTATTATTTCTTTGACAATGCTTTCATTTGCACATATTAATGCGCGCTCTTTACTAGCTAATTTTCATCTATTTAAAGATTATTTTATACAACATTCTTTTGATTTAATAGCAATCTCAGAAACATGGTTGAGGAGGGATGTGGATAGTGGTGACATTGCTTTGAATGGCTTTAGTTTAATTCGCCGATAGATCTGACGGAAGGCGTGCAGGTGGCATAGCCATTTACATTAGAAATAACATTGTTTATTCGGTTTTAAATACGACCGCAACTGATTTTGAGCATTTATGGTTAAAAATTTCAGTCGGTAACGTTGATGTTGTGGTTGGGGTTGTATATAGGGCTCCTAATACAGATTTTAACAATTTTGCTATAGCGTTTGAAAATGTTCTCTTTGATTGCATTTTGAATGCTCATGAAGTTATTATATTAGGTGATTTTAATATAAATTTGCTTAACAATAGTAGTTACACACGCCAATTATTTCAAAATATATATGAGTCTTTGGGACTCAAACAATTAATTAGTAGTCCTACCCGTGTTACCCAATTTTCTTCCACATTAATTGACCTTATTTTGGTCTTATCACATACAAAAATATTTGATAGCGGTATTAAGACAGATTTTCCCGTTTCAGATCATTATTTAACTTAAGCTATCTTGGATCTTGGTACTTCCAATTTTCTCACTAAACGCCATACCTTTAGGAACTTCTACAATTTTAATTATCAGCAATTTCTCATCGACCTTGAACAGTTGCCCTGGCACAATATTTACGTCATTTCCAATATAGATGACAAGTTCAATGTCTTTCACGATTTTATAAATATTATTTTCGACATTCATGCCTCATACAAGACGTCTGTTTTTAAAAAGCCTAAAGCACCTTGGCTTACTGATAATATCAGGTTACTAATGAAGCTCAGAGATAAAGCGTTGCGTGATTTCAGAATAAAAAAAACACAAACCTCATTTAACTACTACAAGCAACTTCGTAATTTCACAACATCCTCTATACGTCTTGAGAAACGAGTATATATGCGCCAGGCAGCTATCAGTGGAAACTCTGGAGTTCTATGGAAAAACCTAAAATTATTAAATATTTACAATCGTAAGCAATCGGCTAGCTTACCCGCTCATCTCAATGATGTTCAAGAAATAAATAATCACTTTGCAAGTTCATTAATTAATAACCCCGTTGATGTTGGTACTTTCGACTTTTATAATAATAACCGTTTTAACAATGCTCATTTTAGTTTTACCTTACCTTCAGTATCAGATATAGATACCATCATTTCATCTTTAAAATCTACTTCCTGCGGTTCAGACAAAATCAATCTTAAAATGGTACAATATTGCTGCCCATTTCTCCTTCCGGTGATTACACATTTAATAAATTCTTGTTTAATTGATGGTATATTTCCTTCTTGCTGGAAGAGCGCTTTGATTACTCCCCTTCCTAAAACATCTAATCCTAATACTTTCAGTGATCTTAGACCAATATCCATTCTTTCCTTGCTTTCAAAAATATTGGAGAAGGTAGTTGATAAGCAAATTCGTAATTATCTTGATGCTAATTCCATCCTTCCAAGTCAACAATCAGGGTTCCGCCCTGGATATAGTTGTGCCACAGTTTTGTCACATATTACAGACGAAATCTTTAAAGCTACGGATGAAAGTTTGGTAACGGTATTAGTTCTTCTTGATTATTCAAAGGCGTTTGATACTATCAATCACTCCCTCCTACTAGCTATTTTGCGTTTTGTTGGTTTTGATCAAAACTCTTTAAATTTCTTTCATTCCTATTTGGAGAATCGTGTACAACAGGTCCGTGTTAATGATAATGTGTCAAATCAGCTACCCGTTATATCTGGTGTTCCTCAGGGGAGTATTTTGGGTCCTCTATTATTTGCCATTTATAGCTCTAATATAACTAAATGTCTAAAATATTGTCAATTTCAACTCTATGCTGACGACACTCAACTCTTTTACTCATTCCATCCTTCAGATGTTGTCACCGCTATTGCCAATATTAACTGTGATCTTCAATCACTTGTTACTGAATCTGAACGTCATTCTCTCTTCATCAATCCTAAAAAATCTGCGGTGTTGGTCTTTGGGCGTACCAAACAAAGAGATTTGGTCTTGCCTCGGGTTAAGGTATTCATTAACAACGTAGTTCTTCCTCACTCAAATTGCTCTAGAAATCTTGGACTTTATCTTGATACTAAAATGCGATTCAGGGAGCACGTCTCCAAACTTATTCAAAGAGCTTTTTATAATCTTAAGATACTATACGGAAATAAAGATTGCTTAGATACTAATTTACGTAAAATGTTATGCGAGTCTCTAGTGCTTTCTCAATTTAATTTTTGTGACCATGTATACTTCCCTTGTCTTGACAGCGTTGATAAACTTCGGATACAACGAGTACAGAATGCTTGTTTAAGGTTTATTTATGGTATACGTCGGTATGATCGCGTTTCCCATGCACTAAAATGGGCTCATTGGCTTAATATCCGTGATAGAATTTCTTCTCATTCTATTATATTTTTCCATAAAATTATTTACTTTAAAAACCTAGTTATTTATACCGCAAGATTGTTTTTCGAACAGATGTTCATAACGTTAATGTTAGGAGTAGGGGCCTGTTGACACCTCCACAACATCAACTAGAATGTTTCAAAGGATCCTTCCGATACAACATTGTAAAATTATATAACTCTATTCCTACATTTCTTAAACGTTTATCTATTCCGTCATTCTGCCGTGGGTTAAAGGCGCACTTTCTGTCCTTAGGTCGTGGATGAAAGCCTTGTCGAAAATTGTCAACTACTTCATACTAGTTCTCTGATATTTTATTTTCATTATCTCATGTTCTTTTTGTGTAATTTTATTGTATTATTTCCATGTTGCATGTGTGGCTCAAGAGGTGGAGCAGTCGTGTGATCTCTCACTCGGCTGGTCTTGAGCCTATTAGCTCAAATCTGTACCTACATGTATTTCTTCAGTTTTGATGTCTATATATTTTTGTACCTTTATATTTATATACATACTTATTTGTATTTTTTTTTGTTGGGCTAATAAAACACTATTATTATTATTATTATTATTATTATTATTTTTAGAATGTTAGTGAGTCTTTTAGCATAAACATTCAATATTTAATTATTTAACTTTCAAAGGTATCTCTTACATATTATCTCGAATAATCAAGTCCAACAATTATTTAAAGAATCAGCAAGCTAGTCTTACGAATGACTTATGATATACACCACATTTGTCTAAGAAAATTGTGAGAACTTCTTTTTCTAATTATTTTATCACTAAACACTTTAACCTCCTAAACACCAAACAAGTTTTAACTAAAACACCGACGCGTTTCAACAGCAACGCTGTCATTATCAAGGCGATAATAAAACTAAATTAAAATAAAACCTACAAAAACAGGTAACCTAAATGTTATGCATGTTTATATCGGCGTAACGGAAAAATTTAAGGTTATTACAGGTTATTAGACGAACGGCAGATATGGATTATGAATTCGAATATATAATGGGGTGCGCTTTTGCACGCGGATAACAGATAAACAAAGTATGATATTAAGGAACGGTATGTATGGTGTTTGAGATGTTTAAGATGAACTATCTGAGCTATCTAAAAACACAATTCAGCCAATAATATAAATATTTAACGACACATTTTAAACCTGTATCCGATGACGAAACTTGTAGTATTTTCATTAAGATAAAAGATTCTATAATCGACGGTGTCGCAATCTAGACGAATACGTAAAGATATGTACCTTTTTTCGTAAAACGAGAGAAACGTAAAAGATGCGTAAATGACATCCATGCATAAACTGTAAACATAACCTCTCAACATAAAAGTCAACACTGCTATAACACCAGAAATCGTTGCTTTAATCTTCGCAAATTACATGCACCATAAATCCATCTAATTATGACGTCATCACATCAAGCGATGTGGTGTTGATGAATAAAGCAACTCTCGGCTGCTTACATAGATAAAGTAACTTAGAATGGCAACTCAATGTTAAAAAAACGAGCTTTAAAACGCCCTCTGGTATTTCCTCGGAAACTATACGTGCCACTACCAACCGATATTTTATTTATTTTTAAAGTAAATAATGAACATTAAATTTCTTTATGCAAGCAAATATGCATAAAGGTTATCAATTATTACCAACAATATATTATATGCTCTTATTTTAATATAATAACCTATTAAATTAAGAGATAAGAAAACATTCACTAAAGGTAAAAAATGCTAGACATTACTTTGCTTACTATTTTATTTCTGTATAGCCTTTTTTAAATATTTTTCCCGACAATATTTTTTAGTCACTGAAATATATTTATTAATTGTATTAAAAGATACTGCAAAATAAAAAATGATTATTGTTTTTATATTCATGAACGACATTTTTTTAAATTGCCGTTCGATATTTCGTATAATTCTGATTGGATATCAACTGAAAATCGTCGCAGAAATGTCAAAACACTAGCGAAATATCACGAAACATAACCTAGAAATAGCACTTTTTAGATCGATTTTTAGGTATCCTAGACCGATTTCCGCAAAAAATGGGGGACCCGTTTTGAACTAAGGAAAACGTGTACTTTCCGTTAAACTGCATATAAATTGCCAATTCAGTGGTCGACATACGGAAGTCTTACCAAAAAATAAGAAATATAAACTCAAATAAAAAAAGTTCTAAAAAATGAAAAACCGGTAAAGTCAATAATAATACGATTCTGCTAAAATAAAATTGAATTTGATGTCAAAATGACGACATGAGGGGCTAACATCACAGAGGTTTTTCCGAAGAATTTGTTTTATTGTTTGCTAATGAACTATTGACTATCAAACGTTGGAAATTCGCTATCAAACACCTACAAACGACCTACAAACGAATAAAAGTAAGATTTATTATAATTGCGTATAGTGAGGGGCTAACTTTATGGAGCTAAATTTGGCTCGACTTTTCATTGGTTCTTGTACTCACATAGTAAATTAGTTCCTTATGCTGAAGTGCTAGCGCTGTAAGCATTTAGCAATCTATATTATCGACGTAACGTGGGAGCATGGAAAACGTCATATATTTCATTTGCTTGTTTATCTTGCGTGAGCACCCTTAGTTTGGCTTTTGTAGTAACTGTTCTATATCTGTATTTATCTTCTTTTCGTTTATTTTAGTTTTATTTTACGTAGTATTTTCTTTATAGTATTGTATAGTAGTAGTTTATAGTTTTGTTAGTAATATTAGCAATAGTAATAGTACTAATAGGTAGTTCTAGTTTAGGTTAGGATTCCTTTTGTAAGAATTATTTTATTTTTCTATTTTTATTATTTTTAGCATCAAGTGCAGGGGTAGATACTTAACTGTGGGCGCAACCTATAGTTGACGCATACAAATAAGCCGTAAGTTTCAGAGTAGATTTCTACATTTTCAACTGATGTGGAAACATGTCCTTTCTACTTTCTTTTTGTAATTTGATAGATAACTTCAACGATCGACGCCTTTTCTGAATGGTTTTTTATTTGATCAAATTTCTTTAATATTTCTCTGTTTATTTTGTGTTTTGGTAAGAATTTGTACGATTTAATTTCCGTGTAAATATTATTATATACAGGCTGACCCAGGAGGAACCTGCAATATTTTGGGATATTAAAGTAGGGACTATTTCAAGACAAAAATACTTATAAGCAATATTTTTATTTTCAACCGTTTCAGAGATACTGCGCATGCGCCAGTTCCCGTGATACACCACTCCCGTAAACCTGTCAGTTTTTAACTACGGCATGTGGAATTATGACGTGTGTAGGTTAAGTGCAACGTACAATTACAATGCCAGCAGTATTTACACATACTGAATACGCGGATATTGTGTGACGAAGGGGAGGGGAATGACGTATGACAGTTGTGGACATGGAAAGGTGTCCCCCTTAAATTAAAAATCGACCTGCGTTTTTTCAAAAAACAATTCTCGTTCGAGTTATTCAATCTGTTTCGTTTTCGGTGCCGCACCCTGTATATGAAACGGTTGAAAATAAAAATATTGTTTATAAGTATTTTTGTCTTGAAATAGTCCCTACTTTAATATCCCAAAATATTGCAGGTTCCTCCTGGATCACCCTGTATATAATTATGTTTTAGGTGAAATTTCGTGTATGTATATAATTTTGATATTGGACACTTTTGTGTATGACTTATAAGCAGTGATTATACAGTTGTTTTAAGGTTATTTTGTACACTATTTTTCATTTAAAAAATGAGACGTTGTTGTGTTCCAAAATGTGATGATAAATCTGCTCCGAGGTAAATGCTGCCATCAAAAATATCTATATATGGTTTAAAAGGTAAAATTTTTAACGTAATGAAAGGAACAGATATGTCTCTTGATATTGTATGTAACGAGTATAGAGAGCACATTCATGTTTTGATCAGAATTATAATAAATATTGTGGTTTTTTAGATATTTAAAAGAGATTAATAGCACATTGAGAGGTCGGGACACAAGAAATATTAATTTTGATTCGATTGTAAAATCCGCGCACGAGTTGCATTTAAAAACACGCAAAAGATAATAATAATTTTTGAACATTATTACCGTCTTCTTATATTTCATTGACAATTTGTAGTAAAATGACTTATTTAGTAACATTATCTTTTAGTTTAGTACGTAGGTATATTTTAGAATATGTATAAAGTTTAGTTTGAATTTATAATTAATAAAAGATTTTTTAAAAGATTTTTACTTAAAAAAGTTATTCGAACCTAATTATCCCACACTTGAATTTCCCGCCTTGACAAAGGATTTAATTCTAGTTTGATGCGGCAAAAGTAGATGATGCTGTTTACGTTATGCCGGCGTTCCAAGTTTCCTATCTTTACTAGGGTTAATCGTTGATCAAGTGTTTGTTGTTGCATTTTTATTTATAGTATTGTAGTAAGTACCTAGTAGTATTCTTTCCTTTTATTGCGACACAAACATCGATCCAACAACAGAATAGTACAATAGATTAGATTTATTTTAAAATTACTTTATGTTTTAGTGTAACATATGTTGATGATTTATTATTAAAGCATCAGGTTCATCCTTCTCACTAAAAACATTTACTTATTGCTTAGTTTATTTTATGTTACGTATAGTTTATATAACAGATACAAAATTTTATTGTGAGTAGTTTTAATTTAAATTCAATTAATAAATGTATAAAACTTAACATGTGTTTTTACTTTAAGTTTTTAACATTAAACTTCACTACAGTTAGAAATTTACAAAAAAATCAATATCAGGTAAGTAGGGGTCTACTCAAAACCGAAAAACATGGCAAGGGGTCTACGACACAATAAAGTTTGGGAACCTCTGCTCTAAACTGACCTAACGCCTATACAGTGTGGAACAGCCAAATGGAATAAATTCGATAACAAATAAATGAGGGTGTATTGGGAAAAACGCTTGGACACGTCGATTTGTATTTTTAAATGCGCATTTAAAAAAAAAAAAATTATACAGGGTGTGTCATGTGACAGTGGCCAATACCAACTTTCTTATTTTAAATGGAAACCCCTGCATATTATTTATTTTTTGAGTTCTTCGGAAAATTCTAGACATAATTCATGTACAATGTCCCATACCTATCTTCAACTGTTTCGGAAATATTAAGTGTTTTCAGATTTATTACAAAAATTAACATTAAAAAAAGAAAATTATTTTATTTCACAAATTCGCTACATTACACTAAAAATCTATTTCCCATTTAGCTCTTGATATTGATAAAGTAAGCAAAAACCATTGCTGCGTTCCTTTTTACTGATATGAAATTAAAAAAATACAAAGACCGTTTTGTTTATTTTCGTAAAAAGTCATAGCCTTAGCAACATGTTGTCTGCCTGCATGACAGTAGTGATCAGTGTCAGTGCTTTTGTCGTTTGAATTTCGTTAACTGTACGTAATAATATCAGAAAAATGGTTCATTTAACAGAAATGCACAAAATAACCATTCTACAAATGATTGGTTATGGAGATAACACGCGGACACAAATGGAAGTTTCTCGCTTATTTCACGAAAAATTTACATTACAAAAATTAACATTAAAAAAGAAAATTATTTTATTTCACAAATTCGCTACATTACACTAAAAACCTAATAAGTAATACTGATTATTTCTCAATAATGTAAAAAAAAACAAAAAACATTAATGTCAATGTAGTAAATGTTCAAAATGCTCGCCGCGAACGTCTTGGCAACATGCTAATCTGGTATAGAAATATCTTCTAACATTACTCAACATCTCAGGCGTGACTGATCTAATCGCAAGCGTGATTCGTCTTTTTAAGTCATCTAAGTTGAGGGGTTTAGTTTTGTATACAAGACTTTTGACATACCCCCACAAAAAGTAGTCTAATGGCGTCAGATCAGGAGATCGTGCTGGCCATTCTATCGATCCGCGCCTCCCTATCCACCGATTTGGCAGAATTTGGTTCAGGTACTGCCGGACATTGATTTGGAAATGGGGCGGTGCTCCATCTTGCCGAAACCATACTGTATTGGCAGGAACTTGTGGGTTTGCTGGATTAGGATATAAGTTTGCGAAAGTTGGCACGACATTATTTTGGAGCAGTTCTAAATATTTATCTCCATTCAAGTTACTATCAATGAACGATGTGATTTCCAACAATTCCTGCCCAAACATTAACTTTTTCAGGATATTGCGTATGTTCCTCTCTCATCCAGTGAGGATTCTCATTGGACCAATAGCGGCAATTTTGACGATTAACATGGCCGTGAAGTGTAAATGTGCTCTCATCAGAAAATAAAACACCTTCTAATTGGATCACATTGTTATCTAACATTGCCATCATCTGTTCACAAAAATACGTTCTCCTATCGAAATCGTCTTCTATGAGCTCCTGAGTTGGCATCATTTTATACGGATGCATTTTACTTTCCTTTAATACTCGAAAAATTGATGTGTGGCTAATGTTGAACAGTGGGGCTGCTTTTCGACCAGAATTATGTGGGTTTTCCTGAAACTCAAGCATAATATCCAATTTCGTATCATCACTTACTGCATTGGCAGCTACTTTTTTAATATATCTTACATGACCAAGCTCGCAAAACTGTTTTTCTATTTTGCTAATTGTTCCTTGGGATAGGTACAGGCGGCAAATTTGGAAATTTTTCGTGAAATAAGCGAGAAACTTCCATTTGTGTCCGTGCGTTATCTCCATAACCAATCATTTGTAGAATGGTTATTTTGTGCATTTCTGTTAAATGAACCATTTTTCTGATATTATTACGTACAGTTAACGAAATTCAAACGACAATAGCACTGACACTGATCACTACTGTCATGCAGGCAGACAAAATGTTGCTAAGGCTATGAGTTTTTACGAAAATAAACAAAACGGTCTCTGTATTTTTTAATTTCATATCAGTAAAAAGGAACGCAGCAATGGTTTTTGCTTACTTTATCAATATCAAGAGCTAAATGGGAAATAGATTTTTAGTGTAATGTAGCGAATTTGTGAAATAAAATAATTTTCTTTTTTTAATGTTGTAATAAATCTGAAAACACTTAATATTTCCGAAACAGTTGAAGATAGGTATGGGACATTGTACATGAATTATGTCTAGAATTTTCCGAAGAACCCAAAAAATAAATAATATGCAGGGGTTTCCATTTAAAATAAGAAAGTTGATATTGGCCACTGTCACATCACACACCCTGTATAATTTTTTTTTTGAAAAAAATGTGCATTTAAAAATACAAATCGACGTGTCCAAGCGTTTTTCCCAATACATCCTCATTTATTTGTTATCGAATTTATTCCATTTGTGGAAAATCCTGTGAGCAAGCTATCCATGAGCTTGCCCGGCGAGCAGAAATTGCCTTAAGCGACGGTTACAAGGTGGATCGACGCCATGATCAGAAACAGAATGGTTCATGTGTCACAGAACCTCTGCACTATAAAAGCGACCGTGGCAGCTGGCTGCCCACAGGGCGGAGTGCTGTCACCCTTGCTGTGGTGCCTGGTGGTGGATGGCTTGCTTTTCGATCTTCGGACGGCGGGCTTCCATGCACAGGGTTATGCCGATGATATCACCATCATGATCTGCGGCAAGTTCGAGGGCGTGATATCCGAGAGGATGCAAGTCGCACTTGGACTCGTAGAAAGGTGGTGTAAAGAGAAGAGTTAACTGTTAACTAATTTTCGGCTCAAAGATACTCGTATCTTCTGAGGTCAAATACCTGGGGATGACTTTGGACGCCAAACTGACGTACAAGCCACACCTGGAACAGGTAACAAACAAAGCCACGAGGGCCTTTTGGGCCTGTAGAGGAATGTTTGGCAAAACGTGGGGGCTGAAACCTAAGATGGTACACTGGCTGTACACGAAGGTTATAGTACCCTCTATAACTTACGCAGCGTTGGTCTGGTGGCACAAAGCTAGTTTGGGCTATGCGGCCAACACACTCAGTAAAGTCCAGAGGATTGCCTGCTTAGGCATCACTGGAGCCATGTCTTCGACGCCGACTGCGGCGATGGAGGCGATCCTTGGCTTGCCTCCTCTGCAGCTTGTCTTGTGGTCGGAGGCAGTCCTAGAGGCCTACAGGGCAAAACGTAGTGGATGCAGGGGTTTCTCCGATAAAACGGGAGATCATACCAGCATCTTCACCTACATAGAGCAGACAGCACCACTGTCCATGAGGGCGGACAAGATCTCGCCTACTTTCAGCTTCAGTGGGGGATACATTGTAAACATCTCCAACAGAGAGACTGCCAAAGCTTTCGTCCACAAACCAAGACGGGAGGTATCTCGCTGGTTTGTCGACGCCTCGAAAACGCCAAACGGCACGGGAATTGGAATTTGGAAAGATGGTGAAACCCAGGGTGAAGCTTTCAGCCTGGGGAGCACTACGACCGTTTTCCAAGCCGAAGTAATCGCAATCCAGACCTGCGCGGAAAGTATATTAAACTGCCCGCAGATTAATGGAGGAGTGGAAATCCTTTCTGACAGTCAAACTGCTCTCAGAGCACTACAGGCTGTCAGATTTGACTCCGAGGTAGTGCTACACTGCCATAAGACTATCGTAAGACTGGCGGAACGTCTCAGCACAACTCTGAGATGGGTGCCAGGCCACTCTGGAATCAGAGGTAATGAGATGGCTGACAAATTAGCTAGAGGCGCCAGTGAGGGACCTTTTGTGG
>JALQSN010001036.1:0-12736 GCA_023690525.1 Holotrichia oblita
GTAAGTGACTATTAGATAGTCTACTCAAATCCCTGTTATAATTTTAATCAACAGATTCAAACCCTGAAATATAATATCATTGTCAATAATAGCCTTTTAGTCACAATATTTTTATCTTTGTTAAAACTAAAAAAGGATTATGATAACAGGTGAACATAAACATCAGATAGACAGTATTTGGGATACATTTTGGAGTTCGGCAGGTATTACAGTACCAATAACAGTATTGGAGCAGATGACCTATTTGTTCTTTGCTAAAATGTTGGATGATGCCCAATTAAAGAAAGAAGCCAATGCAAGCCTGTTTGGTGTAGATATAACCGACCCGATATTCAAGAAAGGCAATTGGTTCAATCCCGACACTCAAAAAGAAGTGCCATACAACGATTTGCGTTGGAGTGTATTCAAAAACTTCGACCCTGATAAAATGTTCTTGGTTGTCAAAAATGATGTATTCCCATTTATCAAGAATCTGCATTCGGGTAAAGACAGTTCATTCAGTCACTATATGGCAGATGCCACTTTTCTCATTCAGTCGAGCCGTCCTCTTTCGCTTATTGTAGATGGTATCAGCAGCTTAGATATGAACGACAAAGATGCTATGGGCGATGTATATGAATACATTCTTGGCAAGATGGCTGCAAGTGGCAACAACGGTCAATTTCGTACCCTCGCCATATCATTCGTATGATGGTGCAATTGATGAAGCCAACCCTGAAAGATGTGATTTGCGACCCAGCTATGGGTTCGGCAGGTTTCATTGTAGAATCGGCTTCGTATATATCACAGAACTACAAAAAAGAATTAGCAAACATAAAGCATTCAGACCATTTTATGAATACGATGTTTTATGGATTCGATACCGACCAAACCATGTTGCGTATCGGGGCAATGAATATGATGTTGCACGATGTGGAAAACCCTAACATCGAACGCAGGGATTCCCTTTCGGACGACAACAAAGACCATAACCGCTATTCGCTGATTCTTGCCAATCCCCCATTTACAGGTAAGCTCGATAGCGAAATGGTAGCAAAAAGCTTGCTTGCAGTAACCAATACAAGACAAACCGAATTGTTGTTCCTTAGCCTCATTATTCGCAGCCTCGACCTTGGTGGACGTTGTGCCTCTATCGTACCCGATGGGGTGCTGTTTGGCAGCAATAAAGCATCTGTGGCTATTCGCAAAGAATTGGTGGAGAATCAACACCTCAAAGCTGTTATTTCTATGCCATCGGGTGTGTTCAATCCTTATTCGGGCGTATCAACTGCTATACTAATATTTACTAAAACCGATGCAGGGGGAACAGACAAAGTGTGGTTTTACGACATGAAACACGATGGTTATACCCTCGACATCAAACGAAACGAAGACAAGAGCAACAACGATATCCCTGATGTAATTGCCCGATTCCACAATTTGGAAGGTGAAACCTCACGCACACGCAAAGACCAATCGTTCTTTGTATCCAAAGACGAAATTGTGGCTAACAATTACGAGCTGACAGTGAACAAATACAAAGAGGTGGAGCGTGTAAAAGTGGAATATGATAAGCCCGATGTAATTCTCAATCGCATCAAAAGTATGCAGAAAGACATAGACAAGGCAATAGCTGAATATGAAGCACTGACTAATTCTGATAAAGCATGAATAGAGAGAATTGGGAAGTGAAAAAGTTGGGGGAAGTTTGTTCTTCAATAGTTAGAGGTCCATTTGGAAGCGCCTTAAAAAAAGATTTTTTTGTTGAAAAATCAGACTCAACCTATAAGGTGTATGAACAAAAACATGCTATTCGAGGTAATGCCTCTATTGGTTCTTACTATATTGATGAAAATAGATTTAAAAGCCTTTTAAGATTTGAAGTCAAACCTCATGATATAATTATGAGTTGTTCGGGAACAATTGGTAAACTATTCATTATTCCAACTAATGCAGAAAAAGGAATAATCAATCAAGCATTATTAAAATTCACTTTAAAATCTCAATTAGTAACCAATTCTTTCTTTTTAAATTTTTTGAGTACAATAATCAAGGATATTGATAAAAAAGGAAGTGGAATACAAAATATAGGTTCTGTAAAATTTATCAAGGATATTAACATTCCTGTTCCCCCATTATCTATCCAAGAAAAGATAGTAAAGGAGTTGGACACATTACACAATATACTTGCCAAGAAAAAAGAGCAACTCAAAGAATTAGATAAAGTTGTCCAAGCCACTTTTTACGATATGTTTGGTGACCCTGTGGAGAATGAAAAGGGGTGGAAAATTAATGCCTTGTCTGTTGTTGCTCCAATAAGTTCAAGTAAAGAAAAAGTGAATACTGTAGATGGGAAATATTGGCTTTTGAATTTAGATATGATAAAATCAAATACAGGAGAACTTATTGATTATGTTTATGAAAACATTGATAAAATTGGAAATTCCACATATAGTTTTGATTCGGGAAATGTACTTTATTCCAAATTACGTCCGTATCTGAATAAAGTATTTAATCCTAATAATTCGGGATATGCAACAACAGAATTAGTCCCATTAAGGCCTTGTCCTTCTGTTTTAAATAAAACATTTTTGACAATACTGCTACGAAGTCCTTTTTTTGTATCATATATTGAAGTAAAAGTAGCAGGAGCAAAAATGCCTCGTGTAAATATGGATATACTTAGAAACTTTCCTGTTATTCTTCCCCCTCTCTCATTACAAAACCAATTTGCAACTAAGATAGAAGCCATAGATAAACAAAAAGAGCTGATAAACTGTTCGATAAACGATGTGGAGCAACTAATCGGTTACACTATGGACAAATATTTCAACTAATACCTGAAAGCTATGAAAAGAAATTTCGACTTTCTGAAAGATAAACACGACTTTGCTGACCTGTATGCTTATTGCAACATGGCAGAGGTCAACCAAAAGAGCGACCCCGAAAAATCGGCTATCAATGCCCGTCGTGCATTGGAATACACCATCAAATCCATTTATTTGCTTCGTGGAATAGATATTCCTGAGCGTGGTAGCCTTTTCGAGTTGGTCAATAACGAATACTTTGTGGCATTCATCGACGATGCGCAACTGATGATGGCATTGCACTACATTCGCAAAGTAGGGAACAATGCTGCCCACATGGGGCAAGTAGCACCCAAGGAGTCATTTTTCGCAGTGTTGAATCTTCATACTTTCGTAGCAGCCGTATTAGAAAAATTAGGCGTTGCATCCGATGTGCCACCTTTCGATAAAGCTTTACTCGATGAAGCCAAGCCAAGTGCTTCGGTCTGCATAGCACCTGCACAAGATGCTCAACCACAAGAGATAGTTATAAAGAAATATCGTCCACATATCAAGAAACACGATACGCTTAACGCCAAGAATCCTCAATACTTCTCCGAAGACGAAACAAGACGCTTCTATATAGACCAACAATTGCGTGAAGCAGGTTGGGAAGTATTAGACAAAAAGAACCTGATGCAACCTGCCAAAGCGTGCATCGAAATTCAGGTGGAAGGCATGCCAAACAGCACAGGCATGGGAGCAGTTGATTATGTATTATTTGGAAGAAATGGTGTTCCGTTGGCTGTAGAAGCCAAAAAGACAAGTGCCAATGTGCAGAGGGGTAGACATCAGGCGACACTATATGCCGATTGTCTCGAAAAGCAGTATGGCATTCGCCCTGTTATCTATTATACCAATGGATACGAAATATATATTATCGACGATTTGGGTTATCCATCACGTCAGTTGTTGGGATTCCATACCTTGTCCGATTTAGAATTGCTTACCCAACGCAAAGGACGCAGCAAAATAACCGACCTAAGCATAAAAGATACTATTACCAATAGAGCTTATCAAAAGCAAGCAATAACAGCAGTTTGCGAGCATTTTAATAAAATGCATCGTCGAGCATTGCTTGTGATGGCTACGGGTACGGGCAAAACTCGTGTGTCGATTTCGCTTGTGGAGCTTATGATGCGAAACAATTGGGTAAAGAATGTGCTTTTCCTTGCAGATAGAACAGCATTGGTGAGACAGGCACATAAAAACTATACTAAACTGTTACCATCGGTTACCACTTGTGTATTGTCTGACAATTCAGAAAAAGACATGAATGCCCGTATCATGTTCTCCACCTATCAGACCATGATAAACTATATAGACAGCGATGTCAAAGACTTTTCTGTTGGTAGGTTCGACCTTGTTATCATAGACGAGGCACACAGGTCTATATTCGGGCGTTATGGAGCTATATTCGAATATTTCGATTCGTTGGTTGTAGGACTTACCGCCACACCACGAGACGAGATTGACCGCAGCACTTATCAGATATTCGAGATGGAGCAAGGTGTTCCAAATTTCAGCTACGAACTTGAAGAGGCTGTCGATGATAAGTATTTAGTGCCATATAGAGGAATAAAAAGACTTACCAATCATTTGCGGAGCGGCATAAGATACAAAGACCTGAGTGCTGATGAACGTGAGCAGCTTGAAAAAGTATGGGATTACGAGGCTACAAATAAGGTTGTAGATGGCGAGGAGTATCATCGAGATATAAACAACAAAGAAATGTTTAAATATATCTTCAATGACGATACTATCGACAAAGTATTGCAAGACCTGATGAATAATGGCTTGAAAGTGCAAAGTGGCGAACGGATAGGTAAAACTATCATTTTCGCATACAACCGCCAACATGCCGAATTAATCGTTAATAGATTCAGAAAATTATATCCTGAATATGGTGATAGTTTCTGCGTTCAGATTGATTATTCCATCACTTATGCCCATAATCTAATAGAACGCTTAGAAATACGTGACAAAGACCCTCAAATAGCTGTATCGGTGGATATGTTGGATACAGGTATCGACATTCCTGACTTATTGAATCTTGTATTCTTTAAAGAAATACGTTCCAAGATTAAATTCATGCAAATGATTGGGCGAGGAACACGCCTGTCTGAGGATATTTTTGGTGTAGATAAACATAAAGAAGAGTTTTACATCTTCGATTGGTGTGAGAACTTCGATTTCTTCGAATTGAATCCCAATGGTATAGATGCCAAGCCAACCCAATCGTTGACAGATAAACTATTTTGTCTTAAAGCTGAAATTGCTCAGCAACTGCAATCAGCAACTTATCAGGAAGATGAATTTGCCAAGCAATATCATAATTCGCTAAAAGAAGATTTGCGAAATGAGATACTTGGGTTAAATCCATCTCACATCAATGTCAGAAAGAACAACATTTTTGTTGACAAATACAAATTGGAAAATTCTTGGGTTTATCTTTCGTTGGTTGACCTTGCCGAACTGAAAAGCAAAATAGCCCCCATCATCACATCGGGAAAAGATGACGAGAATGCAAAGAAGTTTGACCTGCTTATTTTGAATATCGAATTAGGCTTACTGATTGGAAAGAATGCAAACCAAAGCAGAAATGCTGTTATATCGGCAGCAAGAGCATTACAAGAAAGGATAACAATTCCTCAGATAGCTGAAAAGCTTGCTGTCATAAAAGAAGTACTGACTGATAAGTTTTGGCAAAATATAACATTGGAACGTCTTGAATATATTCGTATCGAGATACGAGAACTATTAAAATTCCTAACAGGGGAAATTACCAAGACATTTAGTGTAGACATTGAGGATAGTATTATTTACAATGGGGAAACAGATGTTATCTTCACTGTCAGAACCTACAAACAAAAGGTTATTGACTATCTTGCAGAAAACTCAGATAATAGGGTTGTGCAGAAGATTAAGAACCTTGAAAAATTAACTCAAAGCGATATCCTTGAATTGGAAAAGATTCTATGGAAAGAACTTGGTACAAAAGAAGAGTATAATAAATATGCAAGTAAACTATCAAGTGGAAATGTAGCTGTGTTTATTCGTTCAATTGTTGGTGTTGACCGAAATGTAGCAGTTGAACGTTTTAGTCAGTTCCTTTCTGATAACGAACTAAATTCTGAGCAGCAAGAATATTTGAAAACGATAATCAATTATGTCTGTGAAAATGGTGATATCACCAAAGAAATTCTTGTCAATGAATCCCCATTTGTTGGATATGATTGGATGAAGATTTTTGGGAATAATGTTGGTTACATTCCTCAGTATATAGATGTAATACATAATGTTGTAGTGGCGTAGAATAATATCAAAGAATAGAGTACAAACTTAAAATTGTGATACGATGGGATTATTTGGACAGAAATTTGAAGAGGAAGAAAGAGCTTTCATCAAGGAAATAACTGAAAAAGGTGTATCTTTTGAAGAAATTGCCAAAATAAGAGTGAAGTATGGTGACGAATTTGATGATAAAGAGTGTTTTGAATCATTTAAACGAAGAGCATCAGAGTTAATTCCCATTGAAAAAAGGGACTGAAATATTTATATCCAACTTACTGATTACCTTAAAATAACCTTGATGCCAAAAAACGACATCAATAAAGTAACAGTAAAATGGAATACATATACTTACTTTTCAAATTAATTATATTATTCAAAAAGATATTCATTATTTGCATTGTAATTATGGAAATAACAAAATTCATTTTTGAGATTTTAGGAGCTTTTGGGGCTATTGGTACATTTGGAGCATTTGTAATGCTCTTTATAAAGGATAAGTACAAACAAGAGCAGATTAACAAACTAACTAATATTACGGAACGATTAACTGATATTGCAAGTACACTTGAGGTGCAAAATGATAATTTAGCTAAACAACTTAGAGCAAGTGTTCTACCTGAATTATGGATAAATGTAACAAGTTATACCCCTAATGACCCAAATTTTCATTTTGATTTAAATAATAAGGGACAAGTTGCAAAGCTTTTAGAATATAATGTTGTTCATGGTAGTATTACACTTAATAGGAATGTTTATCTGCCTTACGACTTAGAAGAACCCAATCCTGTAAATGTATATTGTAGAGCAACAGAGAATAGACCAAGTAATGAAATTGAATATACAATAGAAATTATATACGCAGACAAATTAAATCATCGATACAGAGCAATAGTACAGTCATCAGCAGGAAGAACAAAAATTGCGGAGTTAAGGTCTACAGAATTACTATAAAATGGTTATAGAAAACACACTAAGAGAAAAGTTATACCCTCTCTATGATGAAATGTTGAAAAATATTTCTCAAGAAGAAGACTTATATCCTTTTTGTACCCAATGGGGTAATAATTTTCCAAAAGAAAAAAAAACAGGTATTTTGTTTGTTGGAAAAGCAACAAATGGATGGGTTAGAGAAACCAAAGATATAAATATCGTTTTTGGAAATACTGAGGACAAAGTATTTGCTCGTCCTGACCAAATGAAATGGGTATATGACCTTGATGGTGTGACAAGCCATCATTACAATACTCGCAAATCTGCTTTTTGGCGAGTTATAAAACATGTAACACAAATGTATCACAATGATGATTTTGAGAATTGGTATTCAAAGATAGCATGGAGTAACTTATATAAAGTTAGCCATGAAGCAGGGAATCCGAATGCAACTTCAATGAATGAACAGCATAGATATTGTTTAGAAATATTGAAATCTGAAATTGAAATCTTATCCCCTAAATTTGTTGTATTACTCACCTCAGGATGGGAAAAGTGGTTTCTTCCATATCTAAGCAATGGTAGTCATACGCATTCTATATTAAGTAGTGAATGGGGTGGATATGAATCCAAGTGCTACGAGATTGACAATATTATTTATATTGCATCTCATCATCCACAAGGGAAGCCTGAAAAAGTACATGCAAGAGCAATATACACTTTAATGCAACATTATAAATAACAATTGGCACAAAATAACTATAAATCAATACCGATGGATACAACACAAAGAATACACGAAAAAATTCTTGACTTTTTAGTAAAAGAAAATAAGAAAAATCCTGATTTCTATTTTGCCACTCGTCAAAGGAATAATGATGGCAGGTTAGACAGGGGATATTGGTTTCAAGGTGAGAATTACGCCTATGTATCATTTTGGGAAGGTGGGGATTGGAAAGAAAAAATCAGGAATATTGGTTTTGTTGTTACTTCTAACAAGGAGAGTTATATTGAACTTTCTGCCCAAGACTCAACAGGTAAAGCTGATTTTTTCGAGATTGTTGCAAAGAAATTAGACTTTACTAAGTATGAAAAAAAGGATAAATGGTCTAAAAAATTTGAGGGAACAAACTACATTGAAAACTTAAAATCGTTTCTTGAAAATGAGAAATTAGAAATAGACAGGCTAATTGAAAAATATAAGCCCAATGATATTTCTATAATCCAAAAAGAAGATTTCGAAAAATATAAAAAGACAATCAATAGACGACTATCGCAAGTTGAATTTGGAGAAACACATAAAATCGTTCGTCTTTGTTGGAATAAAGATGGATGGAAGTTCCCTTCAGGAGCAAAAGGTAAATCCTTGAATAGCTATTCATATGAGAATCAATATGGATTTGGACATGAAGAATGGTTATTCGATAAATCTAAAATCGTAGATAGTTACCATTATGCATTTATAGAAGCATTTAGAATAAAAAGTAATAAACATATAGGGCAAACTTACAATGTTAAACTCTACTCTATAGATGCTGTTAAGAATATAAGATATTATGTTGGTGAGATAAGAAACTTAATAGGTATCTCAGAACAAGAGTCTGAAGATATTTATAAAATATATTCAGAACGAGGTTGGTTAAAGGAAATGATAAAGCAAGTAAAGGCTATTGGTGGAGAGTGGAACTCAACAATTGCTAATGATGCCCAAACCTTATTCAATATAAAATTTAAGTTCGATGATGCTGTTTTATTTGATGAATATGAGGTTATAGCTGAAGATGATATCAATATTACTTCAGACCATTTTGTTTTACTACCTCAAAAGACTGAAATATCTCTTGAGTATATAGAGAATGAAGAAAGCGATAGTGAAGGTGAAGGAGAGAATGATGGGAATCTAAAAAATACAAATAAACGAAAACGGACTATTAATCACGAGTCTACATACGACCCCTATCATGACATTATGCAAAATGCATTATATGAATTACTGAGTGAGCAAAAAAATATTTATAAGCGTGTCAGAATAGAAACTGATAGAGTTGATTTAAAGGCTGAAACCACAGAAGGGGATTGGCATTATTTTGAATTAAAAACAGATAGTGCAAAACTTAGTATCAGAAAAGCAATAGGACAGATTATGGAATATGCTTATTACCCCACTAAAGAAAGAGCTTCTAAATTGATTATAGTCTCAGATAACAAGCCAAAAGGTAGTGATATCAACTATCTAAAATATATTCGAGAGAAATTTGAAATACCTGTATTTTATAGATACTTTAAACATGAGGAAAGATTCTTATCAGAAGAATATTAGATTTACTATAATCTATCGTTAAGACAAAAATCATGCGATAGGGAGAATCTTCTTATCGCTTTTTTTGTGGCTGCTATATTTCATTCCCATTTTTTTAAGGCTAGTCCATAAGTCTGTGAACAGATACAAGACAGAGTCAGAATATAAAATATAAAGAGCATATTTTTTTATTATCTTTGTTGTGCAAATGTTGTGCAAATCACTAAAGGAAAAACGCTAACCAATTGATAAATCAACGATTAGCGTTTTACTCTGTACTCGGAGCGGGACTTGAACCCGCACAACCTAATGGTCACAAGATTTTAAGTCTTGCGTGTCTACCATTCCACCATCCGAGCAGCCTATGAGCGAAAGACGGGATTCGAACCCGCGACCCCGACCTTGGCAAGGTCGTGCTCTACCAACTGAGCTACTTTCGCAAAATTTGAGATCTACTTTCGTTTGTTGTTACAAACTACTTCGGTAAATGCGAGTGCAAATGTAGAATCTTTTTTTGATTTGGCAAACAAATTAGCGACTTTTTAAGTGTCGGGAAATATTTATTCTCTCGGAATTCTATTAAGATAAGCCTTAGTGTCTTATTCTTCAAAGCAATAAACGTTGTACTAAAATTTCAATTTCGTATTCTGAATAAATAGTATTCTAAATAAATAACCCTCTCGCATTACCCTGTAAGCCTTCAAGAATTCGGTTCCGGGTCCTGAAATCGCTTTTCCCGTGCCATCAGCAATATTGTAAACTGTTTTGCATTTCGGGCATTGAGCATGTAAGCGGTTACTTAATACTTGTATCTCGTTCTTTTGAGGAGCTTCATGAGGACAGCACGCATCATAAGCAAATATCCATGAAGCATCTGCATTGCTGATGGCCAGGACTCCTGCATATCCTGCATTAGCGTATTTTTTAGAATAGAATGGGTTATTAAATCCATTCTCAAGCTGAGTTTGTATATCCAGAGTGACTGTTACGTAGGGAACAGGGCTGTTTCGATTTTCTTCTTTAGCGCAGGCTGAAAAGAGAATGATAGTCGTAAGTATAATGAAGTGTTGGAATATTCTAGTCATTTTTTCAAAATGTTATCAATCAATTGTAGTTCCTCTGCCGAAAAAAGAGGGTTGTTTAAAGCTCCAATATTATCTTTGAGTTGGTTTACCGAACTTGTTCCCAATATCACAGATGTTACATAAGGATTGCTCAATACCCATACTAAAGCCATTTCTGCCAGGGTTTGATTGCGCTTTTGTGCCAATTCATTTAGAAGTTTCGATTTTTCGACAGCTTCTTGTGTAACCTGATTCTGTTGAAGAAAACCGCTTGCCTTTGCAGCACGTGAATCCTGAGGGATACCGTTCAGATACTTGTTTGTTAGTAGTCCCTGTGCCAAAGGAGAGAAAGCAATGAATCCGCTACCCTCTTCATGTGCCAGTTGGAGCATTTGTTCTTCCACATTGCGGACAAACATATTGTAACGATCCTGATATATTAAACACGGAACATTATTTTCATTCAGTATATTGAACGCTTTTTTCGCCATCTCATACGGATATTTAGATAATCCTATATATAGAGCCTTTCCTTGTCTTACTATGTCTACCAAAGCCATCATGGTTTCTTCTACAGGGGTGTCGCTGTCATAACGGTGACTGTAAAAGATGTCGAAATACTCTAATCCAGTACGTTTCAAACTTTGATTGATACTAGCCATAATGTATTTGCGTGATCCGCCGTCTCCGTATGGACCATCCCACATCAAGTGTCCGGCTTTCGATGAAACAATCATCTCATCACGATGGGCAAATAATTCATTTTTGAGAACCTTGCCGAAGGTTTCCTCTGCACTTCCAGGAGGAGGCCCATAATTATTAGCCAAGTCGAAATGAGTGATACCTTGCTCGAAAGCATAGAAAAGCATCTCACGAGAATTATTGTAATCATCAATTGCCCCGAAGTTGTGCCACAAGCCTAAAGAAAGGATAGGAAGCTTTAATCCGCTGTTTCCGCAAAATTTGTATTCCATATGTTTTGTTTTAGTAATTGGAACTATTGTTATTAAACCTGATACTTTATAGAATAGCAAATGTAAAAAATCTAAATAAGAAGATTGTTGCGAAGATATTAAAATATAATAATACCTCTAGTTTAGTAAGACTTAATATCTTTGTATTATAAAATTACGATATGTCATTAGAATTATTCACGTTTGTTTTGTTTCTGGGAGCTATAGCTGCCGGTTTTCTGGGTTCCCTTACAGGGCTTGGGGGTGGAGTAGTAGTAATCCCTTTACTTACTTTAGGATTTGGAGTTGATATGCGTTATGCTATCGGAGCAGCACTGGTCACGTCGATAGCAAGTTCTTCCGGAGCCGCCGCCGCTTATATTAAAGAAGGTATTACAAATGTCCGGATAGGAATGTTTTTAGAGATAGCTACCACCACAGGTGCTGTTTTAGGCGCTGTTATCGCTATTTGGTTGGATAAAAAATACATTGCTCTGATTTTTGGGTGTGTGCTTATATTCTCTGCCATACGAACCATAACTAAGAAAGAAGATAAAATAGATTCTTCTGCTCCTAGTGATAAGTTAGCCGAAAAACTTAAGCTAAACAGCTCTTATCCCACGAAACAAGGAATTGTAAATTATAAAGTACAAAAGGTTGCTGCCGGTTATTCGTTGATGACTCTGGCAGGTGTTTTATCCGGATTGCTTGGTATTGGTTCGGGAGCCTTAAAGGTTTTAGCAATGGATACTGCCATGAAGATACCCTTTAAAGTGTCTACAACGACCAGTAACTTTATGGTGGGGGTTACTGCTGCTGCCAGTGCCGTTATTTATTTACAGAGGGGTTACATCGATCCCGGATTGGCAATGCCTATTGTGGTAGGTGTTCTTCTAGGCGCTTTCTTGGGTTCTAAGTTACTGCCAATAATTAATGTCAAGAAACTTCGACTATTGTTTAGTATCGTAATCTTCTTTTTGGCAATATCAATGATTTATAATGGATTTACCGGTAAACTGTAAAAAAATGAAACATATATTTTCAAGAGAGTTCTGGGGCGAACGCGATGTAGAACAATATATCGGTAAATTGTTACGCTATGGAGTCATGCTCTCCTGTGCAATTACTATTTTCGGAGGAATTATTTACCTCTATCAGCATAAAGGTGTTATGGTCGATTATAGCCCTGTTCCGACAGGAATGGCTTTTGGGGTAGAAGAGTACTTGCGTGAATTGAATACGATATTTCCTCGGATGCTCGATTTCGATGGTGCCGCCATTATCCAATTCGGAGTACTTGTACTTATTGCGACTCCATTATTCGGGTTGCGTTCTCGGCATTCTCTTTCCTGATCGAGAAAGATTATTTAT
>JALQSN010001037.1:0-12658 GCA_023690525.1 Holotrichia oblita
ATCTTCTTCTGAATTTTGTAATTTGTTTAATAAATCATCTAATTCATCCCATTCATCTGAATTTTTATATTCCCTTATTTTTTTTCTTCACTAATATCATCTATTTTATTAGAAATTTTAATTTCTATTGTTTCATATTCTTTTTCATTACTCATTCCATCACATCTTTAATATCCAACAAATTCTTTCTAAATATATAATTTTTCTTTATTTTTCTTAAAAAATTTCCCTTTAATCTTTTTCATAATCTTGTTTTTGGACCTTTTTCTTACTTTTTTCTTATCAACTACTTCACAAATGATTCCATAGCTATTTACTTCTTCAACTTTACAATAGCTAATATCATCAAGTTTATCATAGATTCTACCTCCACTCATTGTTTTTTCAATGACAGTGTTAGTAGAATTAGCTACATAACCTACTTTTTTCCCAGAAAAATCTTCTATTTTAATAGCTTCATTATCATGATCATTATCTGGTTCTTTGATTAATTTCAAATATTTATTTTCTTCAAATGGAGTTATTCCATCATAAAAATAATATCCGGCTACTGTAAATCTTAGTTTATTCATAGCTATTCTCCGAGTTGTTAATATTATTTTATTAAAATTGTTTTTAGCTTATTGATTAATTAACTTTTAATTTATAATTAATTAGATTTAAAAATTTATATTTATATTTTAATTTTAATTTTAATTTTTATTTTTAATTTTCAATTTTTTATTTTTTATTTTTTATTTCCAAATAATAATTTTATATTTTAATAAAAAATACCTATTTAAGGAAATACCGAAATAATTAAATAAAGCTAATTTCATAATATAAATTAATTATTTTAAAAAGGTGTTTAAATGTCTAAGAAAAAAACTAGTTTTACACTAAACACAGATTTATTAAAAGATTTAAAGATGAAAGCTGTTGAGCTAGGAACTAGTCAAACTAAATTACTTGAAAAATTCATTAAACAAGGTCTAAAAAACAATGAAGAAGTTAATGGTTTCATTAATGATAATGGTGGAACTTTAATTATAGATAATATAAAACCTAACTTATTAAAAAAAATTAGTAAAATAGCTAAAAAAGGAAAAATTACTGAAGAAGAAGCTATAAATGAGATATTAAAAAAAGGAATAGAAGCTAAATCAGAAAATAGAATACCTGAGCATTTGATACTTAACAAAAATACTTATAACCCTGATTCTAAAAAAAGTAGAAAAATGATTGGTATAATCAAAACAGACAAAACATTTGACACAGCTAAAGCAATAAGAGAAATAAGAA
Organism: Holotrichia oblita; assembly: GCA_023690525.1. Lineage (NCBI taxonomy): Eukaryota > Metazoa > Arthropoda > Insecta > Coleoptera > Scarabaeidae > Holotrichia > Holotrichia oblita. The sequence continues at coordinate 1,282 of JALQSN010001037.1, forward strand.
ATATGGAGTATTGATTATGATATTTTTAGATGCTAATTTCTTAATTAACTTATATGTTGAAACAAATAATAAGCATAAAAGAGCTAAGGAAATATATAATTTAATTGAAAATGAAGAAAAAATAATATCTAATCTTGTAATAATGGAAGTTATAACTGTTATGAATATTAAATTAAAACAGAATCTCCATTTAATATCAGAAGTTTATGAAGAATTAAACAATGCTTATAAGATTTTAAATGATGTTGGTTTTTATAATAAAGGATTTGAAATACTTAATTATGAATTTAATAAAAATAAAGAAAGAATTCCTTTATTTGATTGTGTATATATAGCTTTGATGAAAGAATTAGGAATTAAAAAGATAGCTACCTTTGATAATCATTTTGATAATATTAATGGGATTGTTCAACTTTGCTAGTATGTTTTTTAATTATTATTAAATAACTACTATTATTTTCTATCATTATATATCTTTAAAGAGATAAGTGATATCATGTCTATTAAAATTGAAGATATAAAACCTAATTTATTAAAAAAATTAGTGAAATAGCTAAAGATGAAAATTAGCTGAAGAAGAAACTATAAATGAAATACTTGAAAAAGGAATAGAAATTAAATTAATAAATAAAATAAATGATAAGAATTAAGATAAAATTCTAATTAGTATGTCAAAAAATTATTCAAGTAACGGACTTGGAGGGATTTGAATCTTTTATCTTAGATTATAAAAATAGTGGATATAAAAAATAAGAATATTTTAAAAATAGATAAAACTAATGAATCTATAGAAATACATAGAATAAATTTTTTTAAAATAAAAAAGAAAAAGGATATAAAGAAATAATATCCTTGAAAAACATTTAATCTTATTTTTTCCTATAAACTAGGCCTAAAGTACTTAATAACACGATTAAGATAGTTAATATTGGAATACCAGTTTCTTTCATAGATGAAATTTAAAGTTTGATTTTTACTAGATCTATTCTTGTTATCATCTGGATCTATTGGATCTACAGGCTTATTGGAGGATCTACAGGATCTATTGGATCTACTGGTTTAGGATCTATTGGGTCTACTGGTATTGTTGTTGTTCCTTCTAAATATTGGATTTCATTATCTGTTATGAAATTGTATAATATCTTTCCACTAGTATTTACAGTAACATCAAAAACATTATCAAATCTAGCATCAAATGAAGTTATATCTCCATTAGTTAGATTAGTGTAAATATCTGTTGTGAAATAAGGTAAAAGCTTAGGATCAAAAGCACTACTGTCATTTAGTTTGAAAGTGTACTGGAATGTAACTGTACCATTAGAATTCAATGGTGTTATGTTAATAATATCCATTACAAAGTAATTATCTGGTATAATGCCTATAATTTTTGTCATTTCAGGATTGTTGGAACCCCACCAATTGTAATCAGCATTAACATTAGTTCCTGTGCTGTTCAAGTTATAATCTGTGTTATTGAAGACTCTATTATAGTTAATAGTGGTATTTTTTGCTGATGAAGTTAATTGTATTCCTTTAAAATTGTTATATATATATTACATCCTTGTATGATTGTATCATTAGAGCTAATATATATTGTTGAATTAGCATTGTTAGTAAAATTAGAGTTGGTAATTGTTGTATTTTGATTTCCAGTATTATATATTGCACTGCCACTACTTGCTTTGTTGTTTGAGAAGTTGGATGTGTCTATTGTCATATTATAACGACCAGTATTGTAAATAGCACCACCCCAAGTATTTGCTTTATTGTTGATAAAGTTTGATTTTTCTACAACTAGGTATTCACCATTACTGTTATGAATTGCTCCTCCTAATTTACTTGCATTGTTATTTGTGAAGTTAGAGTTTGTAATATTCATATTGGGGCCTGTATTATAGATAGCACCACCATTACTTGCATTATTATATTCAAAATTACAGTTTGTAATGTTTGTATTTTTGCTACCAAGATTGTATATAGCTCCTCCACCAGTATGGCCTGTATTATTTATAAAATTAGAGTTTGTAATATTCATTTGACATGTTGAGGAAGCTGAATGAATGGCACCACCATAAGTTGCGCTGTTGTTATAAAAGCTTGAATTATCAACTGTTATAATCCCATTGTTATAATTATAGATTCCTCCACCATTACTGCTAGCAGTATTGTTATTAAAAATAGAATTATTAATTGAAATAAATCCATTATTATTGTAGATCACACCACTACTGGAAGCATTGTTGTTTTCAAATTTTGAATTACTGATATTAACACTTCCTTGGTTATTATAAATAGCACCACCATTAGATGCATTATTATAGGATAATATGCAGTTTTTTAGGATTAAAGTTCCACTATTATAGATAACTCCTCCAGAAGTAGTATTTCCATTGATTAATGTTATGTTAATTAGTGTGAGTGTGTTTCCTGCAGTAATATTGAATATTTTGCCTAATTTTTGTGCATCTATTATTGTAGTTTTTGGATCTTTACCTTGGAGTGTTAGATTTTGTCTATTGTTATATTGGTTACATTGGTAGTATATGTTCCAGTATCTAAGTTTATTGTATCTCCATCATTTGAATTAGCTATGGTTTGACCTAAATTATCAGTGCTAGCTATGTTGGTATCTGCATTTACAGTTGATATTGTAATTAAAAATAGTAAGTAGTAGGGTTACAAGATTATTTGGTTTTTTTCATTACTTTTTTAATTTTTTCACCCCCTTTTTATATTATTAACAATTCAAAAAAAAACAAACGTTCGTTCTCTAATGAATTGTGAAATTATTATTTGTTTCACATTGCATATAAAGTTAACTGTAGATATATAGAAAAAACCTAAATTTTTTAACTCAGAAAATAAAACTTATTTACCTTTTAATTATAGTATATAATGTGATATTTAAAATTTATATGAAAAAGTCAGATTTAATATTCCTACCAACAAATTGAAATATTGCGTTCTAGTGAAGATTATTTTGAAAAAATTTACCTAAAGAAATTTTTCTAATATTTATAAAATATAATCAGCTTTATTGTACGGTATATTTATTATTACCTTGCCAAATGATTCTAAGTCAAGAAGTATAATAATTCCTCCTCCATCTATCAGAAATTTCAATAAAAATGGTAAAATGATGTATAAATCTATAGATAATAGTGGTGAATATATAACAATAGAAAAAGAATTTTTGAAATATATCGAATGATTTATATACGAATTATATAAACATTAAACTAATTAGTATTATGATTAATCATCAAATTTAAAAGGAATTTATCAAATTAACAGCTATAAATGAAGAAAATTAAGGTAATCATTGTTTTGATTGTATTATAAATAAAAAAAGATTTTTGAGTACAATTTAGTATGAAAAAGGTGATAGTATGGGGTTTTTTAGTAGGAAAGAAAAGTCTGCCGAAGAAAAGTTAGTAAATGAGCTAGTTGGTGCAGGCTTATTTGGTAGTGATAATCTAAGTGATGTTTTAGATAGTGCAGTTTCACAAAACGAATTACAAAAAATCGTGAAAAAAGCTTGGAAAAATGGAGCTTCAGTTACTGAAATTCAAAAAGTTTATGAAGAAAATTTAAACAGGCTTCAAGATTCTATAGAAAATAAAGAAATAAATTTTATTAAATCAAAAAATAAAAACGAATTTAGAAAAGAAGGAAATTTAAAAGCAAAAAAAGAATTATTAGAAAAATATCCTAACATAGACGGATTAGATCAAATTATACAAACTTCTATGGAAGTAATGGGTTCTAACGTCATGAAAAATTTAGCACAGAACCTAAAAAAATATAATAGTATATTTGCAACAAGAAGATTTAGTAGATCAACTCTTAATACTGGAATAAAAAATGAATTTCCTCCTGTAAATTATGCATATACAATATTAGATGAACATAAAATATTTTTAGGAGATACTATAACTGAAGTACACTATGATTATTTGATTTTATTAGTTTTTCAAATATTGTATTATAGGGGAAAAGAAATCTCTAATCATGATGTTTATCCAATGGCTCATAAAATAATGGTTTTATTAAATGATTTTGATAAAGAAATATCTTACAATGAACCAGATGAAAGTTTTTTCAATAATTTGAAAAAAATTAAATGGGATAAAAATGCTGAAAAATTCTTTGATGAAGTGAAAGATATATATGATACATCTATGATAGAAACTATTGGTAGAATTTCATTTATACGGTTTAGTCTAATCCATGTTCATGTTTTAGAATTATTAGGGGCTTGTAATGCTGTAATAAATCAAAGAACAGTCATTAAGATTGAGGATGTTATAGTTGCTTTTAAAACTTATTTTAAATTCTGTGATTTAAAACTTGCACAAGATGGAGAAATTGGCTTGGAAGTATTAGAAAAAGATGTTTTAGAACAACAAGATGAGCTAAACCAACAAGCTATTGTTCCAGAAGTGATTGAAGACTTTTTACATAAAACAAAATTAAAAGCAGATAATGTAGTTAATTTAACTTCAGATTATAAAAATGTTAGTATTGTTAAAGAAAAGTTTAGGGGAAGATTTAGTTTGGATGCTTGGATATATATGGCTGAAGTTGATGAAATTTTCCAATCTATTATAGAAGATTTTGGAATTATTGTTTATGAGAAACATAATTATTATTATAGAATTGGTCCAAGAGCTGTGAAATTATGGGGAGATCATAGAGAATCAGTTTTCACAATTTTTTTTGTAAAAAGACTATTTGAAGAGGATCTTCCAAAAATAATTAAAAAAGATTGGATGCTTGGACAAGTAGATAAGGCCATGATTTTTAATATTGAAAATAATACCCTTTATGGTAAAAATGGTGTTCATATGAAAGAATTTAAAAAAATAATTGAAGAATGGGGAATAATTGAAAATTGCAATAATAATGATTATTTTAAGGTTAAAATCCTATAATACTTCAAAAAAAATAAAAAAATTATTATAATAATTAAAAACAATAAAATACCATAAGAACCAAATATAAAAAAACAATAAAACGGACTTGGAGGGATTTCAAACCTAGATCTTAGATTATTCTTTGATAGTTTATTAAAATTTAAATAAAAAAAATCATTGAAATAGTTTGATTTGAACAAAATTAGTAAGAATTAATAAAATTTTTACTTTTAAATAAAATTATAAATATGAAAATAAAAAAGGATATAAAAAATAATATCCTTGAAAAATTTTTTAATTTTATTTTTTCCTATAAAATAGTCCTAAAATACTTAATAACACGATTAAAATAGCTATTATTGGCAGTCCTGTTTTTTTCATAGATGAAATTGCGATTGAAGTGTTAATAATTTTATTAGCCCAATTAGTTTCATATGTTTCATTAGTCAAATTGGTTTCATATGTTTCATTAATCTTAGTTTCATTTGTTTCATTAGTCTTAGTTTCATTAGTTGAATCATTAACTTTCACATTGAAAGTGGTTGTATTTTTAGAAGCTAAATAGATGTTATTGCCTTCAAAACTTACTAAAATTTCAATATTTCCCGCATGAGTTGTTTTATAAGGTAATGTCCAACTACCATTTTCATCAGTAGTTACTGTGTATTTTTTACCATCAATAGCAATAATAATTAGAGCATTAGCTATTAATTTACCATCTTCATCAACTAAAATACCGTGAATATTAATTATTTTACCAACTGTACTATTTGGAGCAATAGATATACTAGTACCTAATTTAGCTATATTAAAGGTTGTAGTATTTGTAAATTCTGTATAAGCAGAGTTACCTATCCAAGAAACAATAATAGTGAAATTACCTCCATATTCCGCAGAATAAGGTAGATTCCATGTTCCATCATTATTAGTAATCGTGAAAAAACTCTCATTGCCAATAGTGATATTAATTTCAACGCCACCAACAGGATTATCATATTCATCAGTTACAACGCCGGTAATATTTATTGGTTTGCCTACTTTACCATCAGGAGCATTAATAGTAGAAGGTGTAATTGTATTTTATTCACCTTAAACATAGTGCTATTAATGAAACTCTCATATACACTATAACTATTCAGTAACACTATAATGTTGAAATTACCACTAATTGGAGAAGTAAATATTAAATTCCACTCACCAGCATTATTAGTTATGAGATTATAACTAGTACCGTTAATATTAACAACAATCTGAGCATTAACTAATGGATTGCCCATCTCATCAGTTACAACGCCGGTAATGTTTATTGGTTTGCCTACTTTACCATCAGGAGCATTAATAGTAGAATTAGTTATTAATTGTATTTTTAGCTCCCCATTTTTTATAATAATATTGTAGAACTTCATAATTCCATTATAGGTCCCATTTACAGGCAAAATAGCACCTCCTATATTATTTACTGTGTAGGATAATTAGATATCCTTCCACAGTTTCAACGCTACCAATATTTATTCCATTTACATAGAATGTGATATTTTGACCTGTTATAGGATTTCCCATATCATCTATCAAAGTAGCGAATAAAGTAACATTTTTACCCCTTTTAACATTTAAGGTAGAATTATTAAGATAGGTTAAGTTTAAAACACCCATACTACCATTATTGTAGATAACATTACCAGTAACAGTTGCATGATTACCAGACATCAAATTACCAGAAACCAACATGCTACCATCATTAAAAATACCACCTGCTTTTGCAGTGTTATTTATAAAATTAGAACTACCAACAATGCTATTATCACCAGAGTTGTAGATAGCACCACCAGTATTATTTGCAGTATTATTAGTGAAAGTAGAATTATTAACTGTCATATTAGTGCCGCCATTGTTGTAGATTGCACCGCCATTAGTTGCGTTATTGTTCATGAAGTTAGAATTTGTTATGATTAAGTTATCGCCAGTATTGTAGATGGCTCCTCCTGAGGAAGTTCCTTGATTATCGTTAAAGTAGAATTAATAACTGTACTGTTTGTCCCAGTGTTGTAGATGGCTCCTCCTGTATTTCCTTTATTGTTATTAAAAATACTGTTTATAATGGTAAGGTTAGTTCCAGTGTTGTAGATGGCTCCTCCATATGTATTACCGCGATTATCAGTGAAAGTGGAATTAATTACTCTACAATCTGCAGCACTAAGGCTTAAACTACCACCCATAGAAGCAGTATTATTGATGAAAGTACAATTAATTATGTTTAAATTAAAACAATAATAACCGTCAATTGCACCAGCGTAACGTGTGCTGTTTGCTTTATTTTCTATAAAGAGAGAATTAATTATAGTGACATTGTCAGATGATTGACTAGCTATAGCTCCACCACTTTCAGTGAGAAATATATTGTTTGTAAAGTTACAATTATCAACAGTGAAATTGTGTCCATTGATATTCCTAATAGCTCCTCCTCTATAATATGCAGAGTTATTTGTGAAAATAGAATTAGCTATGTGAGAATTTACGCCAGAATTGTAAATTGCTCCACCAGTTCCATTTATTTGAAGGGCATTATTATTTATAAATATAGAGTTATTTATTGCTAATATACCTAAATTATATATTGCCCCACCACTTCCATTTATTTGGTCTGCTGTGTTATTAAAGAATGCACAGTTAGTTATTGTCAATTTACCCGTGTTGTAGATTGATCCACCATTAGCTAATGAGTTCCCGTTTATAAAAGATATATTGATGAATGTTAAATTATTGTTTCCTGTTATAGTGAACATTCTTCCTAGTTTCTGAGCATCGATTATAATTGCTTCCAGTTGATCCATTTCCTTGTATTGTTAGATTTTTACCACTGAAGTGATGTTATTGTTTCTGTCTGTGGTTTTATTATATGTTCCAGGATTAAGGGTAATTGTATTATTAACATCACTACCATTTCAACAATGCTTACAGCACTGTTAACACCCTCAATATCGCTTGGGTTAAGTGTAACATTTGCTGCATTAGCTGATGATAAACAAATGAAAAATAATGTCAATACTAATAGTTGAGATAAGTATTTTTTTAGCTAAATTATTTTTATTTTTCATTTTTTTCACCTCCTATTTTTTTTAATTGATTTGTATATGTTTTTTATTATAATTATAATTATTGCCATTATTAATCATTAGATTTATTAAATATGTAAATAAATAATATTTAATGATAATACTTCAACTAATTATCTAAAAATTATATGCTTTTTAAACATTTAAAAACAAAAAAATAAGATATATGGGAACCAAGAAAAGGTAAGTTTAGTAATCCATATATTCTTGAAAGATATGGTGGAAGTAAGATCAAATTTAAAATATACTATTTACTAATAATAATGGAAATAAATATCATCATACTGATTTAAAAAATTAAAATGAAAATTAACTATCAAATTATAACACTTAATGGAAACAATTATCATAAAACAAAAACAATTATATAAAAATGTAAAATATGGCACAAGTAAATCATTAACAATTAAAGGACCTTCTGATAAAGTTAAATTATTAAAAAAATCAACTGGAAAAAACTAAAACTTATGGAATCTTTTATTGATTATATAAATATATAACTAATTTTAATTTTAATATATTTATATTTCCTAAATTATAATTATGAAACAAAATTATATTTAAAATAAATTTTTTTAAATTAAAATTATTTATAAATCAATTTTTTATAATATTTTTTTATATTATTTCTTAGTTTTTATTTTATTATTTTTTTTATCATAATTCATTATTTTTTCATATTTATATAGATACATTTATATTATTTTTATTAATATTTAGTATTAATTATTTAAAATGAGAATTTTAAGATTTTCATGGGGGTATAAATTATGAAATTTAGTAAAATTTTATTAGTTTTAGGTATAGTTGCTCTTGCATCTGTTTTTGTAATGAATGTAAGTTTTGCAGCTAGTAGTGAGAAATTATTGCCATATAAAGGTTCTGAATCTTTAACTATTGATAAGAAAATTTCGACTATTAAACATGTTTCAAAATTTAAAAATGATAGTTATAAAGAATATTATAAAATTAATATTAAAAAAGCTTATCAAAAAAAATATAAAATAAAATCAGTTAATGTTCAGTATGCTGTTTTTGATAATAAAACTGATGAATTCAAAAATTTTATATATAGAAATTATCCTGTAAAGAATAAGAATAACTTTATAGTAAATATTTCCAATAATAATTCTATTTCTTTTGTTAAATTAACAGTTAATTATCAATCTAGTGGGAAAATTAAGAAAGAATCAGTAACTTCTTCTTATTCTAAAGCTGAATTGCTAGTTAATACATATGGAGGTAGTGATAAATCTAATGTTCATTTGTTTCAAAAAATTTATTTGAAGTCTGATTTTAAATATCCTTTTGTAATTAAATATCAAAAAATCAAAGTTGTGACAAAAAATAAAAAATATAAGATCAAAGCAATCAAATTAGCATTGTCTGATGTAAAAAGTAATAAAATTTCTTATAGCACATTTAAAGGATATGGTAAAAACAGTTTAAAAATTCAATTATACCAAAATAAGGCTGTTCAAGGCATAAAGGTTTATTATTATTAATTATTAACTTTTTTTATTATTTTTTATTTTTTCCCACTTATTTATTTTTAAAATAATATATACATCTACATATAATATTTATTGATCAACCTATAATTTAATCAATAGATTCTCTATATTCTAAGAGAGACCATATAATATAACTTGATAATAGATTAGATAATAAACTTTCTTTATATTAATATATTAAAATAAATAAGGAAAAATTATGGAAGCTTCTTATAAATTAAATAAACTTAATTAAATAAAGTTAATTAAATAAAAATAACTAAATAAACTTAATTAAACATAACTTACTAAACAAAATAACTAAAATTACTAAATAGAAAATAGCTAAATAGAGAATAATTAAATAAAAAATAATTAAATAAAAATTATAATATTAAAAGAGATATTTGTTTTTATAATATTATTATGAAGTTTTATTATCTTCTTTATGAGGTGATAATTTGCCAACAACAGAATATCTTAAAATTCCTTTAGATAGGGTAGGTCCTTTAATTGGGAAAAATGGTAGAGTTAAAAAAGAAATCGAAACATTGACCGGCACCTTACTATATATTGATAGTAAAGATGGAACTATAGCCATTTCACCATCTGAGAACATGAAAGACCCTTTTGGTGTTTCAAGAACATATGATATAATTAAGTCCATTGGTAAAGGTTTTGCTCCAGAAACAGCTTTTAAATTAAATGATGATGATTTCTACTTAGAAGTAATTGAATTAGAATCCTATGTAGATGAATCTAAAAAAGAATTAGATAAACAAACAAGAAAAATAATTGGTAAAAAAGGCATAGTCATAAATAACATAAGCAAAATGACCGATATTTCAATAAAAATCTATGATAATGAAATTTCTTTAATTGGTAATTTTGAAAATGTTATGATGGGTAAAAAAGCTATTGTGATGCTTTTAAATGGATCAAAACTCAGATCAGTTTATGATTTTCTAAAAAATAAATAAAATAAAAATATAAAATAAAAATATAATATAAAATAAACTAATATAAACTTAGATAAAGATAAAATACATTAAAATAAACTTAGACAAAGATAAAATAAACTAAATGAGGGATAAAATAATTATAAAATAAATTAAAAGATATAAAATAAATATAAAAATTTAAGATAAATTAATAATAAATATAAAAAATAGAAAAATAAATAAAATATACATAATTATAAATAAATGATTTAAAAACAAAAATTTAATGAAATTAGTGATTTAAACCTTTTATTTAGTTTATAGTAGCTGGTATGAATCTTATTTTTTAATCTTCTTTAAAATAATCATATAAACATTTTCTTTTTTCAATAAATTTTTATATTACTTTTCATATGCTTGGTATTTATTTATATTATTAAAAATTTTAATTTATATTATTGATTTTCATTGATAAAATGGTAAAAGAGTAATATGGGCTATTGATTTAAAAAATAATTAATATTAATAATAAAGTAATATTTAAAATCTTTTCCTTCATGAAATCAATGATCTACTGTAATCTAAAAATATTCGGGATAATATGGAATCTAAACAGCTTTTGGAGAGATATTTTGGTTATGATAAGTTTCTTTCTGGACAGGAAGAGTTGATTAATCACATTCTATCTGGTCGAAATGTTTTAGGAATAATGCCTACTGGGGGTGGGAAGTCTATTTGCTATCAATTGCCGGGATTGGTTTTTGATGGACTTACTATTGTTATTTCTCCTCTTATTTCTTTGATGAAAGATCAAGTGAATCTTCTTAGAGCTAATGATATTGATTCTGCTTATATTAATTCTTCTTTATCTCGTAGTGAGTATTATTCTGTAATATCTGGTATTAGTAGTGGGA
>JALQSN010001038.1:0-12576 GCA_023690525.1 Holotrichia oblita
GTTGCTCCAATATAATGAAGTTAGCAATGGTGCCCAATTCTAATTTTCACTTTCATTTTCAAATATAAACTTTGCTCATTACGATATCAATTAAATGTGTATAGAATGTGATCATCATTGTATATGTATTCATCTACTTACTATAAAATTGTTCATAAATTTTTTTAATGAATCTTACTGTAGATCTTCCATTACTAAATTTGCATTAGAGCAGATAATGGAGAATCTATTGCCGTTCCAAAAACTTGTTTGTATATCTTATCACTATACTGAAAATATGTTGAATTTAAATAAAGCAGCCACACTGAATTTATTATTCGGTAAATTGATATGGTTTTGTTTGAATAATTGGTCATCGTTGTATTAAAATATTTCCTAATAAAATTTGGAGATACTCCTTTATGCCTGCATTTGATCAATTTTTGTTTGAACTAATAAAAGAAAAAGCTGTGGCTAAAGATTAAAAGTATTCTGAAAAAGTCTGTGCATTGTTATTTAATGAAGTTCATTGCAATCTTATGTTTCTGCACATGCATCTCTTTACTCGAGAATCTAAGCATATTGCCAATACGGTACAAGTACATATTCATTCTCTAAAAAATCAGTAAAAGCTATAACCTAACCTAGTTCCCAGAATGACTTTGTTTTTAGAGTTTCTAAATCAAAAACTTGCTTATGAGCCTTCACATTTAGTAAAGAGGCTTAGAAATGAGCCAAGTGCTTGCTGAAAATTAATTATGGAAGTTGTGTTTAAAAAGGCTTAATCTTTCTGCTTTGAATGGGGAAAATGCCTTTCTTTTTTATTAATAAAATGGAATTAATACAATTTTATATCTTGTAAGTTTGTGTACAAGTTTGCTACAAGATAATTGTAAGTGAAGAGATGATCTGAGATATAGGTATTTTATTTCATTTTAAAATACTTCAACATGCAATAATATAAATTTAAGCTTTATTCTTCGCATAAAATAATATTGTATTTTTCAATTAATATAAATTAAGTTTAATAATAATGAAAGTCGAGGATCATATTTATTTAATGTCAAGGACCCACGTATAAGGAAACATATAACCACTACTTTAACGCTGCTACTCCTGTTATTTTGATGGTGACACCCTATTTTTATTTTCCTCTAGAGAAGGGCCGAAAATGGCTATTATATTACATAAATACAAAATCTACGTCCTGTCTATACACACCAATATACCTAACATATTTACTATTACTATACACTAGTTCACATCCAGTGTATTTGTCGAAGCGGACCCTAAATAATCCAATCAGTTCATTATTTACTCGTTTGTGAAATACGTTACCGTATTTTGACCGCAGTTATGGGGGTGAATATTATCTTTATGGGCAGATATTATTACTACATGTGAAAATATCTGCATACTGACTATTGATTTTGAGAAAAGCTACTTATTGTTGATTTTATTCAGCTTGATTTTTCACATCACTTTTAATAATCTCAATAATCAATGTGAAGTTCTGAAGAGATTTGAATACATAGATAGGGGTTGTTCTTTTAATTAAGTTGTCAAATTGAGACTGGTATTAATACCCTTTGCATTCTACAAATGAAATAAAAGGGTTAAAGTTCGTATTGCGTGTGGTATTAACTACTAATCCTCAAACTTGTTGCTGACACAGTTGTCGACTCAATAAATACTATAAATTTATTATTCAAGTTACTTATAGTAAGGAATTGATGTTGTTTTATGTTCTTACTATTAGCATTAATTAAATTATTTTTTCTTTATATGTAGATTAGTAAACGCGCATATAAGTTCTAAGAAACTGTCCCTTTCTGCACGAAGATGGAAAATTAAGCAGTAGTTTGCAATCTCGAGAGCCATACATCTCATAAAAGCATTTACCGTGATCAAGTAGTCAATCAGGATCAATTAATTATTGCATCAGTCACAATAAATTTATTTAAACACTTCTATAAACTAGTTTTAATAGATCTACGGGAGAACGAAAAAAGTAGTTTATAGTTTCCAACCGTTTGATAATCAGAGTATAGACTTTTACTGATTTCAAGATTCGTCAACTGTAGATGTTTTCGTGTATTTTATATACTCTACACAAACGTCTTTTATTTACCTCTAATAACACAAATATGTATAGCACTTCTTTACGAATGCCCTTTAACAAATTCCTTTTTTGCATTTGAACAGATAACCTTTCTCTTAATCGAATATGGGCTTTCACGGCCACTGTTCCATAAAGATGTATCTTTCGGGTATTGCCGTGGTTGTTGTAACAAACTTGACGTTTCGCTGATCATACTGTCAGCTACTTCAGAAGTTCTCTAAAGACTGATGTTGATGTCTTCTGCTCCTCGTTATATACCCAGTCCCTGTTCCGCTCCAGTGATGCGTATCCGTTCCAGTCTGCTGAACCGTATCCGTTATCGTTCTCTGATCCGTGTCCGATGGGGCTTTTTCGCGCTAACTTCCATACCTTACTCAATCTGTATCCATCTTCTCAGTTGAAGTTGTTCCGATTCTTCATTGTTTCCAGGGATTCTCTCACCATCCATAGTAGTGATTGCTTTTGGCTAGTATCTTCACGTCATTGTAGTCGATTACGTAACTGCTTCCGCTGTGGTAGTGTTTAGCTACTGCAGATTTTCCAGTATTTCCCTGTTTGACATCTCTGCGATGCTCTTTCACTCTGCACTGTATACTGAGCCCAGTTTGTCCAATATACGATTTCCCGCACTGGTATTGAAGTTCGTAGATGCCTTTAGCTTGCAGTCTCGGTATCGAGTCTTTATTGGATGGAAGCAGTTCTTTTATTTTCTTGACTGTGCTGAACCTGACGTTGACGTTCTTCTCCTCCAGGGTTTTCTTCAGCCTGTCCGTGACTCCAGCAATATATGGCAGGTGTGCTGGCTTTAGTTTTGAGTCATCTTGCTGTTTCTTTTTGGCTCCAGCTAATCTCCGAATCTCCTGCGGTTTGTAGCCGTTCTTCTGGAGTGCATCTTCTACATGTTGAATTTCCTCGGTTTTGTTGGTAGCATCACTAATCATTTCCGCTCTATGTAGTAGTGTAGTGACCAGAGATCTTTTCTGTTGTGGATGATGATGTGAGGTTGCGTGTAGATATCGGTCCGTATGCGTCTTCTTGCGGTATACTCCATGTCCCAATTTTCCACTGTCGTTGCGTTTTATCAATACATCCAGAAAATGTAAACAACCATTCTCTTCTATCTCCATCGTAATATTGATATTGGCATGTTGTCTGTTGATATGTTCCTTGAATGCGTGTAGATTGTGCATACCGTGAGGCCATATCACGAATGTGTCGTCCACGTAGCGGTACCAGCATTTCGGTTTCTTGTCGCTAGAGCTGATGGCTTCTTCTTCAAAGGTTTCCATAAAAATATTAGCGATGACTGGTGAAAGTGGTAATCCCATGACTGCGTCTTTCTGCTCGTAGAAATCTCCATTCCATAGAAAATAGGTGGTGTTTAAATATAGTCTTGCGAGGTCAATTATATTCTCTTGTAGTCCTTGTGGTATAAACCGTTTTCTGATGAGTTCTGAGGTTTCTTCCACTGGCACGTTGGTAAAGAGCGATTCCACGTCTTCCTTCCAGATATTAAAGATAAGATAAGACAAGATAGATGTTTATTAGCAAGCGCTATTTACAAACTTACCTGGAATATTACACATCATCATGCTTAAGTTTAACGTATTTTATTATAAACTTCTTAAACATGCTTATATTAAGACTAAATTTTATATTATTTGGTAAACTATTAAATAATTTCAACCCATTGATATAAACATTTTTAGTAGTTTGAGTTCTATTAAAGTTACCCACATAGAAGTCTCTGGCATTTCTGGTATCATAACTATGTACACTTTGAGCAGTAAGCAAGCTATCACCTAAATAAGAAGGCATCGCGCCTATTTTAATCTTAAAAATAAATAACAAAAT
The DNA here is from genome assembly GCA_023690525.1 of Holotrichia oblita. Classification (NCBI taxonomy): domain Eukaryota; kingdom Metazoa; phylum Arthropoda; class Insecta; order Coleoptera; family Scarabaeidae; genus Holotrichia; species Holotrichia oblita. Next base: position 3,956 of record JALQSN010001038.1, read on the forward strand.
TCTATAAATTACATATTCCTTAACACTTAATAAAACTAGTGTATCGAGCATCAGGCTAATTGGTGTATACTTGTTACATTTTAATACCAACCTCAATGCTTTATTCTGTAACATTTGTAAACGACCTATGTCATTCTTGTTTGCGCTATACAATATGGTGGAACAAAAATCAAAATGAGGTGCTATTATAGATTTATATATCAGTAATCTTACATATAATGACAAGTTTTTGCATATTCTTCTTAGCAGAAACATTTTTTTAGATATTTTATTTAATAAGTATTGGATATGTTCTTTAAAATTTAGAGTATTATCTAACATTACTCCTAAGTACTTAATAGAATCTACTCTTTCAAGCCTATTGTTATTGATAAATAAATTCACCCTATCGAAATCTAAAATCGAAAGCCTATGTTTTGATCCAATTACCATGTACTTTGTTTTGTTTAAATTAATAGACATATTATTCTTCTTATCCTTTAAATATCTCTTATTCTTTAAATATCAATGTCTTCCACTGATGAAGTAATTATTACGAAATTATTGTGTGGAATAGACTGATTTTTAGTTGATTCCTCTTTTATTGACCTATAGGTGGAGAGATGCTTGAGATTTAAAAACTGCTAGTAAAGCTCCTGCTTCAGTAGATGTCAAGAAAAGGTATGCAGAGATTGAAAAGGAGTTATTTGTGATTGTTTAGGCATGTGAACATTTTAAATACTATCTACATGCAGAGAGCTTGGAAAAAACTAGACTGTAAGCTCTGGTAAGATAAAATCCAAATATAATAGACAACGAGGCTGTAAATGTAGAGAGAGTTGCTAGAGAAATTAAATTGAATGCAATAGAATCCTGTCGTATTTATATGCAGCAAAGCAGATCTAACGACAACCAACCTCATGCTCATGATATGGATTTTTTACATATGAATAATAAAGATTAGCTGGTCAGATTGCTATAATCAATTTATAATAGTGGGGGAAATGTCTTTAAAAACTACGTCAACTATAATAAAAGCAAATATTAGTCCACCACGGTTTTTCACCGACAATCATGCGTCACTTTTTAGCCCTAAAGAATTTTTGGATTTTACTAGTCATTTAGGAATAAAAGAACTATTCCAAAGTCATTACTTTCAAAAGTTAGAAAATCTGGCACGCACTTTTATTGAGTGAGGTATATTTAAGCAGCAACACTTCAAAATAGAATCGTCCTGTTGAATTGAAACTAAAAGAATCTCGATCGTATAAAATCCAACTGGTAAATGAAGGCAAAATTAAAAGAAATAAGATACATGTTTGCCTAGAACTATTACCTGCTTCTAATCTCTGGTCAGCTTTTTCTTCAAATTAATGTATTATTAAAAAACAAACGTGCAACATAGACTAGCTTATGATTTAGAATACGTCAGATTCTATTTTGGTTACAAGAACTTCTTTCAATTTGGAACGCTCATTCCTTGTTGTTAATTCATTTTAGCAATTTAGTAATCAAATTCCAAAAATAGTATGATAGTAACAGTTTTTAGTTGAAATTTGATGACATTTTAGAGAGTAGTTCGATAAAACTAATAACTGAATCGAACGTAATCAGAAAATTGGTCTTAATTTTTTATGATGTTATCATACAGTTTTTTTTGATAAGGTAGGAACTTCGTATATTTTTTAACATTCGTATTTAGTTTAACATCTTTTTATCCCACATATATTTCCAGTTTTAAGTCAAATAAAATAGCAACTAATAAATACAAATTTATTCCAGAACATAAATTATTATGTTTTCGTTTGCAATATTTCCTCAGCAGCAGAAATTGGCATTTAATATTTGTAATAAAAGACACATTTTGCAATTCATAGCTACCTAAGACTTTTACATTTATGCTGAGCAGATAACAGCAATCACAAAATGTATAATGAAATAAACTGTTGTTTTATTACTATGTTTATATGAGTGGATAAATTTGTATCAAATTTTAGCCTGATACTATACTCGGTAAGCTCTTTATAATGAGATATCATTCGACCCCCCATCCCATTTAAATTTTGATACTATATCGTCTCCTGTCGTCAATCTCTGAAACTAAATAGAAATTTTACTTCAGGAATGTAGTATATAATATGTCACATTAATGATCTAAAACTGGAACCTCCAATTAAACCGATCATAAGTTAGCAGCAAGGGAAACAAACTGTATATTATGATTTGATTTTAACCTCTGCCACATATTTTATTTGTTTTTCTATTTATTAATTTATTATAGAACTTTTTTGGGTAATTAATTGCTGTTTTATTTGACGTAAGAGTGGAAATATATCTGCGATAAAAAGATAAGTACAACATAATATAGATATATTAATTAGTTTAGTATTACTATTGCAATATGGTTATTTTACAGCACAGATATTTCTTCGATTCATAATTATTTTCATACAATTTCTCAGTTGCAAATAATTAATTTAAGATATAAATGACCTCATTACATCAAGTCTTTAGTAAACATTATTTTAAACAATATATCAAAAATAGTAAATAATTTATAATTATTCCCACAATAATAAAACGTATTCTGAAATGAAGTATACACAATAATTTGATATTTCGTACTTACCACCTATGGACAGTTACCATTTGGTTCTTGTTAAGGACCCATTGTTGTTATGAGTGTATGATGGGCTTTGAAAGATTTTTGCTATTCATCTGGTCGGTTGATACATAAGTACAATGATCTGTCCCCGAGCCCAGGGGATAAACAGACACAAACGCATTTATAATCATCCGAACACGATCCACCATTCACGGTAGATAATCTTTTGACAGGAAGCATGTGCTGGGTTTATTTTGAATGTTGGTAATAATTATCTTCATGCAGATTACTCTATTATTATTAATTAAATACTTGCTAAAATTTCGAGATAATTTCATTAACTTAGGTACACGCCATTACAATTCTACCCCTCTGTAATTTTTTTATCGTTTTATCGACCTAAGATCAATGTGGGATAAACGAAACCATACGGTACACAGTTTTTACTGCATACTATCACAGAATTTTCGTAATTTATTCCGAAAAAGCAACCCTTTTTTAAATATATTTGCTTAATTACTTCGATACAAAAGAACCACCTACGTTATCAAATAATAAACAGTTAGGCAGCAGTAGTGGCAATGGTACACATGGCACACGGCTAATCTAAATTGCAAAAGAGTATTCCGTACCAATTATAGGGGCATCACCACTTACCTAGCAATTGTTTGTGCGTCATTTTTACTGCTATCTTTGAGTGGATCTAAACTAGTGGCGTTTTAGATCGACAGTTCGACGATGTTGTTTTTTTTGTAGTTGTTTACTCGGTCTGTAATTACGGCGTAACCAATTTAAGTAGTAAATTTAATTTACGTTGTTTTAAATGACGTATGCCGTTTATAAAAATTAGAATCTCATTAGGTATTCGACTTAGAAATGTATTAGTCATATTGTAAAAGGTTAGGAAATTAATTGCTGTTAGTAATTGTAATTATTATGGTCTCTTCTCTTGCAAAGGTAATTGTTTCTGACATTGTGTATTGTTATGGTAGTGCGGCAATAATCATAATAAAATAAACTATTAATGTATAACTTGTGTGAGTTCATACTCATAAGTTGTAACGAGGTCTGAAAAAGCAGGTTCCCTTGTTATACTGCATAGATTTGATTATAAAAAATATTTTTTAACAGAAAATAATATTTAAAGGATTAAATTACCTCTTAAGAATGAACAATGTGTATACTTTACATTACATATACATATAGTATACAGAGTGGTGCAAGGAAAAATCCCTACCTTCAGAAGGCTATCGCGATGAAGGTTGAGATCTGTCACCTGTCAGCTGCCAAAATGGTGTGGTCTACAGAGCAACATGCTTTTGCTGTTAAAATCAACTTTTTTCAGAAAAGCTCTTTCGTCACGGTGCAACGTACAATGCGTACTCACTACCAAATCCCTCCTCGAAATACAGTGCCCGATCGATCCTGTCTTGAGTGGACAACTTCTGGAGATGTGGGAATGTGCAAAGAAGAGAGTTAGCGTATTGGAGGACCAGTCCAATATCGGAGAACATAGAGGGAGTAAGACAATCCATTCTGCAGTCTCCTGCAGACGCTTTGCTCGGACACACGCGATCGTCCTCAACTTATCTAGCCGTACTGTACGTCGAATTCTTCACATTGACCTTAATTTCAATCCTTACAAGATGGTCGCTACTCAAGAACTATCACAACAAGATTGTAATAATCGTCGCAATAATTTTTTTCAACGACGAGGCGCATTTCTATTTTTCAGGTTGTGTTAATAATCAGAATATGCTTGATGATGATTGATGTCAACCCTAGACAGATTCTAGAAAGGCCTTTACATAGTGACAGGGTAACAGTTTGGTGTACAGTAAGCAGTGAAGGCAACGTTGGGCCCGTTGGGTATTTTTTTGAGGAACATGATCGTGTGGTTACCATCACTTCTGAACGGTATGTGGGCATGATCCAAATTTTTTTTGCACCACATCTCGAACAGTCTGGCTCCAATAGGATGGCACCACGGCCCACACAGCCCATAATTCAATGGCTGTTCTGAGGGCAATGTTCCCCGATGGTTCGATTTCTAGATTCGATGACATCTCATGGCCCGCTCACTCGCCAGATTTCACTCCGTGCGACTATTTCCTTTGGTGTTATGGAATTTAACTGATTGGTTTTGTAGCGTATGACTTGAGTCAAAACGCTGTAGTGTTGAGTAGCTTACACTACGGTTTTTTTTTGGCTATTAAGTTAAGCGTTTGTGAGGTTGTGGTGTTTAACTAATTGATTTTTAATTTACGACTTGAGTCACAGTTTTAAATAGCTTAGATTATGAGGTTTTTTGAGGTTATGCCGAAACCTTGACGTGCTGATGTTTTTTGAATTCGGATTCGAATTTAGCAACCCCAAAAACATTTAGTAAACATGGTCTGACAACCATTTTTAAATATTTTTTTTTTGTGTGGTTATATTATCAATACAAAATTTGTGGGAGAAGAGATCTGTTTTTTATTATTGCTTCTTGATACATTATATATATAAAAAAATAATATTATGATAGTTGAAGGAAATAAATACGAAATAGATGCAAAACTTAGAAAGTTTAGTCTTTAGTATTTTAGTATTTTTTAGTATTTTATTATTATTATACCATTAAAATAATGTATAACCAGAGGATTTAGGGGCCTCCCAAACAAAACCGCAGAAAAGCTCCACACTGGATGGATGAAAACTATGTGGCTAATAAATTTAGAAAGTAAAGAAAAAAATTAAGTTATTGGCATGGTATAGCAACGAATTCTTCCAGAGAGTGTAAACAATGTTTATTTAAATACTTTTTTAAACGTACCTTAAAAGTAGTTGTAGCATATTCTTTTAGATCACTAGGTATTGCATTATATGTATATTCTTATGCCAACGGAAATGTGAGACGTAATACTTTGCAGCCCACGCCAGATCAAAGCGTATATTGGTTATATTAGAATTGGTTAGAAATTTGTCTCTGTTCTGATGAACATACAGTGATACTGTTTGAACATAAAGATTGTAAACTGTTGGAATGCCCATTTCTTTAAAATATTTCCTACACTATTCTCTAGGTATTATTAATTATGTGTAAAAGGAAAGTTAATGGGATTGCAGCTATTGACGTTAGAAGTTAAGAAGTTATGCTCTTTGACAGCTAGTTTCCTACTCCAATCATTACCTTCTGAAGAAGAATTTAAGTAAAATTCGAAAGCTTAAGGTTAAGATAAATAAGCCTTATTTCTTTTTAAAGGATTGGCTGCTAACCCCATTAATATTACGTCCACCTTCTACGTTTAGCTAACGTTGTGACAGCCGTTCCTTCCCCTCTAACTATCTTTACAGATGGGGTTTTACGAAGACATTACGATACGGTATGGTCAAGTAACGACCGCCTCCTTGAAGAATTGGTTCAAATTAAACAACAAACTAACGAAAGACATAAACAAGAAATCATTCCTCATCCGATGTAGGAAATACGGTATCACCCCCCAATATATTAGGTAGTCTACTAGAAATCTGGACCATCTTCTATCAGGTGCACACGGGAGGGAATTACGGAGGGTCAAGGATTTTAGATATAGGTTAGCTAAACGAACTTTAAATTTTGTAATTTCCATACCATTTAACGATATTCTTTACACACAATAACAGCAATTTTGTTTTTTTCATTATTAATTAACAGGTCGATGGCCGCAGTGGTTAGTTTATTGTTGTGAGAGGACGATAGGCGCCGGGGTTCAATTCTCTGGAGGGACGGTGACATTTTTTCAGAGAGTTTAATCCCGGATCGACTTGCCATTCGCTGTTGGGAGCAAAGTGATTAACAGCGCGGCATCATAAAAGGCGATATGATGCTGTCACAAAGCCAATTCAACACAACATACACACACAAAAACTACACCGCGAGAGTTGCAGTGATAGCCAGACAAGCGATACAGCTTACGGAGTCACTGCAACTAAGCACCCACCACAAAAAAAAGAACTAGTTTATTGTTGGAAAACCATGCTTTCAGTTCCTCAGAACTATGTATACGGCAATTTTCAAGAAATTCACTTTGCGTTGAACCTGTTACAACCACATTAATGTCGTTCGCATAAAGAATTGTCTTACCTGTAACATGTAAAGGTAGGTCATTTATGAAAATAGTGAATAAAAGTTTCGTTGATTTAAATTGAAAAGAACAGTATTTATGATTTCGCTAAGAGCCGTAGTAGTAGATTTATTCATTAAGTAGCCATGCTGATTTGAGAGTAATGCCTTATTATTAGATAAGAACTGAAGTAGCTGAGACTTCAAAAACTTTTCAAAAACCTTCGACAATGACGGAAGAATTGATATGGCCCTATTCTAATACAAATTTATAAACGTGAGACACATGAGGAGGGAGCTGAACGGTCCAGCGTTCTGTTAGAAGTACACAATGTTGTACCAATTTTACTGCATATTTGCCATTTAGAGAGAGGCAGGACTGTTAGTTATGCAAGAGGAAAACAATTATACACCAAATTCTGTATAAGTTACATAACCTTATTATTGTAAATAAAAAAGTTGTTATTGATACTAGTCCTGTTGTGTGAAAGTTAGCACAATTATTTGCACGAAATAAGACGTGTAATGTTTATTACAAATTAGTAATGTTTGTTTTCTTTTCATGTCGATACTCCTTCCTTTTTTTATAATACTATATATGTATGTACGTGAAGCTCTTTGACAATATGTTTGCGGATGTTTAAGAGAAAATAACGCTATTCAAAGATACAAAACATCCGATACCATGTACTGCACGTCAATGTCTTTCTGTTGTATACATGCGAAGGTAAGTTTACGCGCATTAAATAATGATAAAGCTCCCATTGATCGTCGAATTAGAGCATAATAGGATGACATCTGATACCTTTCAAGGGCTAAAGTTCCACCGTTGTGTTCTGGTGGAGTGAGCATCGTAGTGATTGTGAACGTACTACAACAGCATAGATGGCTGCTTAAAGGGGATGTCTGTCAGAGATAAAGAAGAAAAACAAAAACACAGAGCGACAAGATTCGTGTAGAATAGGTGCTCATATTACTAAAAATAAATTAATGCAAGTACGAAGGAATTGTATAATAATTAAACGTTGTAAAAAGTTTAATTAACGCTGCTAAAATTATCATTTACAATGAATATGTAGAAATAATAATATTAGTTTTGTAAATATTGTAAAAAAATATTTGTTATCGTAAGATGAGCGGCGGTGGTTTAAACTCTTCGAAAATATGTCCCAAAGCAAGGTTATAGTTTTAGACGGTGTAATATTTATAAATACATTATTTGGAAAATTAGTTAGGAGAGGCTTTTATGATTATCTTGCATCAACTAGTAAGAAAGAAAACAATTATCACAATGTCACACACAATAGCGAATATTAGATATTCAAAACCGTTTAATAAAAAAAATATGTCGGCAATTCTATTTTTATTAGCTTTTTTTTATCTCAAGTGTTCATTGTTGTCGTTATTTTCTTTTTTCATTTTTTTTTTGCATTTATACTAGGCTGTGTTTCCAATAAGTTCCTTTGCGCTGGAATTGATTACTGATCAACATTTCATAACAGAGGCTTTAAGTTTAGGAGTAGTGAAGAAAAACCAGATTCTCTGAAGCTTGTGTTAATTAATTATTGCAGATGTGTTCTTCATTCTTAATTCTTGTTACGTCTTTAATTTGTTGCTCTTCTTCCACTTTATAATCTTCTCACTCTCTCTTCAAATTCACCATTAATTTTGTCGCTTGATGTGTCACTTGGGTAAGATATAAGGAGTTGCCGTCACTCTGATGATACAGTTTTTTTTATTTTACATGAACCACTCTGTGACCAGCAAGTGGTTCAGTGATAATTTTGCCAAAAGTTTGATCATTATCATTGGAGCTGTTTACTAAATTTTGATCAGCCAAAGCTTGATCTCTGAGAAGACTATATTTTTAGAGGCCACCCATTTTCCCAAATCTGGCCCTAGTAGTTGTAGGTTCATTTCGATGACTCACTAAATTTAAAAGCTGGTCATTCC
>JALQSN010001039.1:0-12569 GCA_023690525.1 Holotrichia oblita
TTTGTAAAAAATATTTTCAAATAAATATTCATAAAAAAATTAATAAAATTTCAAAAAATTAAAAAAAATCAAAAACGTTGCAATTGTCGTACAATTATTAAATTATTATAAAATATCCATAAAATTGCTCAAAATTTACAAATAAAAACAAAAAAAAACATGTTTCTTTTTGTTTTTGCAAAAATATTTAAACATTTTTAAATTGTTGAATTCGTTTCAACAGTTTTTCAAGACATATTTGAACAAGTTTTTTCTTGTTTACATTTGGACATTTAATATTTTTAAATATTTTGTAGATGTTTTATAAAACGTTTTCTGAAAATGAAAAAAGTTTGTGAACGTTTTAATAGTTTTTTTCAAGATTTGTAAGTTATTTGCAAAATTGTTGAGATTTTTTAAAATTTTCTTAATTTTACTTCATTTTAAGAATTTAGAAAAAACTTCAAACTTTCAACATTTCTAAACAATTTTGGATATTTTGTGATAAATTTTTATGAACGTTTTGCGACTTTTTTCCAAGATTTTTTTAAATGTTTTAATAGTTTTTTCAAAATTTGTAAAAGTTGTTGGGATTTTTTAAAATTTTCTTGATTTTATTTTACCTTAACAATTGAGTAAAAAATTCAAAGTGTAATTTTTCTCACATTTGTTTTGAAGATTTTTGAATTCTCAACATTTTTGAACAATTTTGGATATTTTTTTATTAATTTTTATGAACGTTTTTGTTTCTTTGCAATTCTTTAAAACGTTCACTAATTTCTTAACTTCTTTGATAAATGTTATCCAAAAATATCATGCAAAATTATTGAAAATAATTCATTTTTGGGAACATTCCTTCTACATTCGTTGAAATTTTATGAACAGTCAACATTTTTAGGTTTATTTGAAAAATTGTCATTAGTTTATTTATTATTTTATTAATCAAATAGCTCCGAAGCATAACTTGCGTACTTATATATAATCGTCCAAATAATACCATATAAATAAAGAGTAATCAAAAGCTAGCTTCAAGAAAATACCACAAAATCGAACATGTTTCACCTATTAATATCACAAGTCGTTTCATTTTCTTATAACCACACTGTATATTCATGCATGGTAGTTATATTATTATTATATTGATAATATAGAGAATTTTTAAAACTTTTCTTACCTCTTCAATGAAAGTATAAACTATTATATCGCTTTGTTTCTCATGTACTTACAATAGTTTAATAGTTTTATTATTTATTTACATGTCTTGTTAGATGCTGTTTCTGGCGATCATGTTGTTATTTTCATTTTGTTGTGTGACGATTTTTTAGTTTTGAGAGAATCTTTCATTGAACTGGAGCTTAGGTTTACTCATTATAAAAAAAATAATAACAATTTATTATCAAACAAACAAAAAAGAAAGAAAAACGGACGTCCTTTTTATGAAGTCGTTTAGTTGTTCTGAGGGTGGCGTGTGTTTTACAGGTGGCCTGGGATCACCCCGGCCTTACGGCAGGGAACCTCCCACACATGCTTCTTATCCTCCTATCCCACAAACCCATCACTCCATGATGTACCAACAAGATTCCCAGTACTGTTATGATCAGACGGGTTTACAGTTACCGTACAACGGTGCAGATAGGGGCCGTGTTCCCCCACACCTACAAGCCGGTAAGTCGTCGGCTAGCCAGGGGCACTTTTGACAACACAGTTCATCAAAAATTATAAGTCTCTAGAATTTTACGCGGGCAATTGTACAGATTTATTTCAAACGTATCGAGAACATTTTTATGATCATTATATTTATGCAAATTTAACATAATAACATGAGGCTATTAGATGAGAAGTCCAATAAAATTTGGCAAAATAAATTTCATGAATTAGTACTTACTGAACACACGCGGGCACTCTTCTGGCACCTACTAAATTAAGATCTTCGTTTTGAGCGAAATACTGAACAGAAAAAGCTCCAAGGTATCTAACAAGGCAACTCGTCATCCGTTTCTATATCCAGGCAAAAATTTCGTCCGGAGAGGACCGAAGTCTTCGACACATTAAGTGTTCATCTCGAAAGGATCTACATATGTATATAGTATAGTGTTGGCTCGTCAGAATAAATTTCCAGTTCAACTACAGGAGACTTGAAAAGATCAGCCATAAAAATAAGAAAAGGAAAGGTTGGGAGCTAATAATGACCCGTGAGGAACACCTACCTGTGTCGAGTACCTTGACTATGCAAAAAAGGTCCTGTCTAGAGATTCCTTGCTTAATTAACAATGCATTGCATATACCATTTGTGAACTGGAACAACTGGAATTCCACGGAACCCGAGCTGTTCATTTTGGATTAGATCGTAGATGAAGACTTCTTTCTTGAATTGTCAGTTTAAAACGAACGCTTGGGATAATTTTGCAAGAGAGATATATTACCCAAAGATAGCCTTCAGGATGTGGACCAGATAGTCATGAAGTCATGTCTTAGAAAGAGCTCATCTTCTCTCCATTTGAGCCTTTCGTCAGTCATTGTCTGAAGATAAGCGGCAACCTTTCAACCTTTCAGATTTTTTAATGAAATCGTTCCCATAAGAAAGTATGGAGACCATCTCCAACCATTTGTTAAACTCTTTAATAGAGTTTTTCAGTTTTTTTGTGAGCCCATCTCTTTCTAACCTCCTCTTTGCTTCACAGAAGAAGTTACAGAGACGATAGCAACTATCTGTCATGAAAAGAGGTAACGTCTTAAGACATGCTGAGATGCCTTTCGTTAAATCATTGATTGGCCTCACATTCAAGAGGACCAATATCCCTGATCTAAACAGGAGTTTTCAAGATCATTGAAATTGACAATTTATCAAACAGATGCTGAATGGTCTTCTTCTACATCTTCATGTTATTATGTAAATGAATATTATTAAATTGATTAAATAATAAATAAAACGAGACTAATTCTAGGGACTTAATATAAGAATCATATCACTAAGCACTCATATATACTGGCACATTGCCCTGTGTCTAACAAACACTCATACATTTACATGTGCTCGCGTCATTGCTGTGCTAAAACCACTGGGACTTATACTCCTATCCTGAAGAACCCCCACACATTATTTACGTAACCTCCCCGAATTTATCCCAGCCAAACATCATCATGTTTCTTCATTGATATGTGTTTTTTTACCTGCGCTGATTTATGTTTGCTTCTTGTTTTGTGTACGCTTGTCATGTATTGTTTTGTTATATTTTTTGTTTTATTTCTTTGCGCGCTTCTTATGTTTTCTATTTTGATTATATTACGCAAAAAAATGAAGGTCTAATTCGTCGAAGATTATATTGATTATTATACTTTTTTTTGTCAGTACTATATTATTTAGAATGGATTCTTTTTTTTGTTATGCATGTATTATATGGGGTATTCCAGTAATATTTCTTGAAGATATAGAGATCGTACATAGATATTTTGCATGGTAGAATGTAGAGAAACAACATTTCAGACTTGTATAGTTAACTATTAACTATTTATTGTAATCTAAATTCTAACGTGTGGAATAAATAGTACTAAATTTGTTCCACCCGTTATAATACATCTTGTATTAAATATTTCAAAAAGTAAAGGTTTTAACTCAATTCACTCATTATTTTATTGAGTCATGGCCTACTTAACCCGGGAATTTGTAACATACAATTGACAACATTCTCGAAAACAAACAGAAACAACTAGTTGTATGTGTACTATCGACAATGGCCTTGAAAGCCTTCATACTTATGAACTAAACAAAAATTATTGCACGCTTTTGTTATGTTACTGTGCTTCTTATATTTGTAAAATCATTAGATGTGTAGCTTTCTTAGTATAATACGTCATTCATATATTTTAGAAATATATCCATACTTTTTTTGTTTCAATTAATTTTGTTTCGTAGTTTTATTTTTTTTTAATTTAATAAACATCACGAGTGGTATACATAGCATGTTTTTTTCCTCTCATATTAATGTCATCATCAAGATGTCTACATATATGTTTGATCGGTGTCACGTAAATAAAAACAAATGTTCTTTTTCAATTTGTGTGTATTTTGTTTTATTTTTGTTTTGACGTCATTGACATGCTGGGTGTACTGCTACTGTACGATACCCAAATCTAATTAATACTCAAATAAATTCGTATATTTATTAGGTGTAACAGGGGTGGTACGGCATCTGAATACGTAAGACAAGAACTGAGAAACGTGGTGGGGGCTCGTTCTGGACAGACCCAACCACCGAATAACAGAACCCAAAACCAATTACTCAACCAGGCTGTTACTCCAGATCTCGATTTGAGTCACAATTTCGACTTACCCACGTCTGGTAAGTTGGCAATCTAATTTAAATATGCGTGATAGTAGATTTAAGATTTAAAGATAGATTTCCGTTCAAATAGGGGGGCTTTATTTATTTAAATAAATTACAACCTCATTCGATATGTGTTCTCGTCCTTTGTACAGAATCGCAAGATATCAGTTTTTAAAATTAAAAAGAAAAACTAGATATCTTGTTTAAAACAACACCTTTATTTTTCTATTTTTGGGATTTTATAATAACTGTGGGCTATAATGATGTTGTCATAGACTAATATTAAAATGGAGCTCTTTATAAATGTCTTTTTCAATAATTTTCATCATTTGATGTCATATTTTTTTATTAGTATTACAGATCATAGTAGAATATGAAATCATATTTTAGGTGTTCCAAAATGGTTCTTTTTTAATTCGTTTTGTACCTAACGCGACACCCTATATAGTATATACATTTCGGGTTATAACTTTGGAATCATTAATCGAAAATAAATAACAAAAAAGTCGAATTAGATTAGAAATTAGTCGACAGTGATTCTAAATTTATGATCTATAATGACATTCAGTGACATCTTCACATTTTCTGGTAACTAACAAGTATATTGTTGCTTCTTGGTATCCACATCAAAGGCTTGAAAATGGTTTAGGCAATGATGTCGGTGTACATAGAACCTAGCAACAACTGCCTGTTTTAAACTTAATTCAAAGTACATACTAACAAAGAGAATCTATCACATTTTAATCATCGATTTTAAAAAAAGGCATAAATATATTTTATAAATTATGAAACTTGAATAGTGACAAATCGATGGTTAGAAGTTGATGAATTGTCCTTGAAGACCGTGAAGATTTTATTCGGATGAAAAATTATATGGAAACTTCTTGTGGAATAAATTCAAAAATTCCAAAACTGTTCGTGTTTTTTTAAGATATTACAGTGGGGTGTTTTTTAAAAGAATCCTTTAAATAACGAATGTTAACAGTTTTAGAATTACTAAACTAATACCTACTATAAGAAATTTCCATACTATATAACTTGCCACCGATAATTTGTCTCTAATGTTACTTTATACGAAATATTACGGAGATTTTTTTGTCACACACGGCTATGGAAACGTATATTTTATTAATTTATAAACCTTAGTATTTAACAATAATATCCCTCTCCCCCACCTCTAGTGCTTCAAAAAGCATCTACATAACTAAGAAAATTAAGGTAGAACCACGCCTGATCGACAATCCAATCAACGCAACAATAATCAGGCCGTACGTTCTCGTAACCAAGTTGAATTAACGGAGATGCTTCAAGTTCTGTTTTTCGCCAAATTTGACTTGATTTTGTGCGCACCCATTATATTACAGATTATTTTCTGATCTGAGATTTAGCCAGCTAAATCTATATAAACATCTCAAAAACTCTAACGCCCGGTTTTTCAGTCTGAGTTTAAGTAAAAGTTCAACGGAGCTCTAAACTTGAACTTGAACCATGAACCCCTTGTTTGCGTTTTTCAATTCCTTTATTGAACCAATTCAGTTAAGCTGGAACTGAAGATTGAAATACGATGTTGGTCAGCCTGATATTAAGCAACTTCAAAGATGTATTATTGGCAAACCTTGTTATTTCAAGGTAGGAACCAATAAAAATGCGAGATATTTCGAAATTCCGAATAATTGAGCGCCAAATTTGAGTTTAAAATTTAACAACGAAACTAATTTAATATATTCACTTTATATGTAAAAATATTTTACTATTTATAATCCGTATCTTTATCTTTTTGCGTTCGACAGAATAAAAAGAGAAGACATTTGGAAAACACTAGAAAAAATGGGGGATAGACAGAGAAACAATTGATATACTAAAGGAAATGTACAAAGATGACGCGAACTACGTAAGAGCAAATAATTAAATATCGGTAAAATTTAAAACGGAACTGGGTGTTAAACAGGGATATGTGCTGAGCCCATTACTGTTTGCGGCAGTGATTGATGACACACTAAAGAAAGCAAAGAAGGAAATGAAGAAACTAAGGCTGGGAAAATGAAAAATGGAAGAAACAAAAATAGCAGAACTCATATTTGCTGATGATATGGCAGTCCTGGCGGAATCAGAAAAACCACTATAACACAACCTAAATAGGTTACACTACAAAACGAACTGGATAAGATAAATATGAAAATAAACATAAATGAGACAAAAAGTTTGATTACCTATATCAAAAGGAAACAAAACACATGACATTAAACCATAAATATTTGGGAACGATCATAGAGAAAAATGGAAAAATAGACAGTCAAATAAACGAAAGAATGGAAAATGCTGGAAAAATATTCAACACAATGAAAACGACATCCCTAAGTAAAAGAGAAATTGACGCAAATATAATAGCCGAGGTAGCAAAAAAAATAGTCAGACCCACAATAACATACAGTAGCGAAACGTGGACGTTAACACAAAAACAGAAATCAAGAATAAACGCAATGGAAATGAGATTCCTCAGGAAGATTAAAAACAAACCAAGAAGAGACAAAATAAGAAATGCAACATTTAGACAACAACTACGAATAGAGCCCGTAAACGAAAAAATAGGAAAAAACCAGCTAAGATGGTTCGGACATGTTTGCCAAATGCCAGAGGGAAGACATCCAAGAAAAGTATATGAAACAAAAACAACAGGTAAAATGCCAAGAGAAACACCTAGGAAAACATGGGAAGAAGGAGTAAGAGAAGAAGCCAAGAAAACGAGGTATTCAATGGGAAGGAATAAAGGAAGAAACAAAAAAAACAGAAAACTGTGGAGAGAGAAAACATGAGAATGAATGAATAACCTCAACTCAAACTGCCTTAATTAGGATAATATCAGATAATTTTATAGAATTCTCTTTTGTCATATTCCTATTTCTCAACTCTTATCACAGGAACATACCACAAACAACAACAACAAATCCGTTTAATAAAGAATACTTATGTTCTACTGTTGCAGTTTTTTCAAAGGATGACTGCCGACAATAGCCCATGAGGTTATATTTACATGTAAATTTTTGCTTTTTTGGCGGTAGAGACCCTTTATGCATCCATTGCATTGATCCTGATTTTGTTTCTAGGTCCCAGTGATGCATTCAAATCTCATCTCCCGTCACAATTTGTGCCAAAAAGTTTCATAATTTTTCTCTAAAGTTGTTAAATGGCTTTGCGAAATTTCCAGTCTGAGTAACCAAAAGAATTCTTACACTAATATAATTTTTGTTTAAAAAGAAGTACGTTTCCATAGCCGTCTACAATTTAAAAAAAAATCGAATACGTCATTGCAAATAGGCACTAATACTTCGAAAAAAACACTTGTTACATTACTTATTATTTTTTTTATGATAGATCATATACTGTAGCTGCATTATTCGTCCGAATCGTTTTTTCTTTAACTTGAAACGAATAATACAGCATCACATTGTATAATACATTATGTACTAAACTTATATAAGGGGCAGTACGTACACTATTTGCCTGCATTCCATTATCGTTGCAATTTACAACTTTCACAATCAATATCAACAAGGCAACGAGTGTACGTCTGTTGGGAGTGCGTACAATGACGTCATTGTTGCGTGCAGGTGCAAGTGAGAGCCCGAAACTTTGGGGTGCGATAGGGTCAGATATGGGCTCAATGTCACCGCAGCCAGCGACCTCTAGGGTAAGCCACACAAACCTCAGTCCTATCAGAGCCTGTTCCCGCTTGCTGTTTGTCACTAACTTCGCTTGCATGACGTTCACTTAAAATATCTCTTCTCGGATAAAAAAAAATACACAAAACAAAACGTATCCTGCACTGATTAATTAACAAAACAAAATGAAGTATTACAAATTGATGTTATTTTAGAACACAACGGTTTTACAATGCAGGAATTATCGGGATAATGTTTGTCATCATCTGCAGCCAGCATGAATATAATGTACAATATCCTTATTGTATCTGTATTGTAAAACAGAGCTTATTTTTAATGGTGTTGGGTATATTCGTGGTACACACAGCATCAATTCTAAGTTCCCAAACTGACTAATGTTTTTAAATAATGTCAAGCTTTCTCTGCAAGTAACTAATAACTAAAAATACATTAATAGTCAGTGTATTTGGGAACATAGCATAGATGTTATTAATACTAAAGAAATTAAAAATATAATGCGATGATTAATTTAAATTTCGATTTACAGACTTCTATGGAGGAGGTCCGACAAGGTGATCACAGTTCGCAATCTTCACTACTGCAGAAGCTGCTATCAGATGACCGCGTGTAAATAATAGAAATATATAAAAAATATATAAATATACTACTAGGTACCTCATCGGTTAAGTACCGCAGGCTGTAATTTAGACAGGTTAGCTGTATCAAGTGCATTACTACATTGCTTGTTCGTTTTTTGGTTAGGGTAGTGCGGAGCTAAGGAAGGCGCAGGGTTCGAGTGCAATTGTAAATAGAAGCTGGACTTGTTTATATTTATATACATATTATATATAGATATAATAATATTATATTTTATTATTGGACTTGTTTAAATTCAGATTTACATAAAAAAAGAGCGAAAGGAGCGAGAGAAAGAGAACGAGAGAAAGAGAAAGCGAAACAAAACAAAACAACAAAAAAAACAAACAAGATTCAAACGAAAATCGCGTCCCCTCTCGTTCTCATCGAGAGGGGGGCGCTTGTTATTATTTGGATGTGTTTAGTGTTGTCTTCCTTTCAGTGAGTGTTCATGCTACGCATTACCAAAAGAAAACAAAAAAAACATAAAAATAGTAACTGTTAATATTTTATACATAATTTAAAATATGTTATTTGGAGAGATTGTTTTGTTGGACATTGTGATAGGCAACCGCCATGTTACTGTTGCTAGGAGTATTCCTAGACCTTATTAGTAATAGCATTCTTACTTGATTATTGTCAATTACACCCAGCCACTAAATTAAATAAAAAAAATGAAGAGAAATGAACAAATTGACAGACAAAAAACATTATTTAATTACACAGATATTTTTTGTACATTATTGGAGTTTTGAAATATATCTATATATTACAATAAAACTATAATTTCTATTTGTGGTTGTTTTATTACTATATCCGATGTACACCCATTATCGAATTAGTACTTTCGCGCGTGGACTGCTAAGAAAACTATTTCTATCTCTTTACAAAATCCTAGCTGTTTCGGCTCGTGGAGGATTTGTAACACCAGGAAGATCTTCTATTTCCAGGAAAATAATTTATTCTACGTTAGACAAGTGACTGCAGGGATTTTCGGACACTTCGGCCTTTTTAGCACTGTATATACACTGTTGGAAAAAACATAGCGAGCACACCCTGTATAATCTGAACCTGTGATCCTAACGCAATGAAATTTGGAATGGGAGTAGTACTAACACGGCATAGCTTAACCTCACCTGCAGAGGGGCGTAGCAGCGCGTACCATCGCTAGACAACGAGGTAGGGAGTCAATAAATTGTTGTATGGTAGTGAGAAGAATGGGCAAACATGCTGCGTTAAATCGCCTCGATAGTTCCTCAACGATAGCCAGAGGAGTCGGATAACGTTGAACGATTATATACCAGACATGTTCGATCAGATTTAGATCCAGAAAACAAGCCAGCCATGTATGTATGTATGCGTTGCGAGGTGATATTGCACTGCGACCTGGAAGGCCTATTGTTTCTATTCTTTCTAGGTTAAATAGGATGCATCTTTCTATAGCGTGTATTTCCGCCTGAAGGACGCTAGGAAGCCGGCCATGGAAGCATTCATATGTGTTTCTCTTCCACAGAGGTCTGTACAACACACGCGATGTGCGGTCGAACGTTATCGTGAATGTAAAACAGATGTGGGCACCGCCGAACGTAGGCAAGCACAACGGGTCGTCGTACCTCATCTACATATCGGCGACCCGTCATTATCTGCTGCGTATACAGCAGATAATGACTGCAAGCGACACATGTACGTCCACCATGTGTAATCGCACCCCATGCCACAGTGCCCTGCTGACGGTCGATATGGCGGTGTTGAATGCACTGTTTAAGTTGAGGCTCACCATATCTCCGATAAACCAAAATTTGCACCTCACTGACTCTCCATTCGAATCTGGATTCGTTGGAAAACTAAATGTGCGTCCACACTCGGCGAGTCAGTGGAACTCTCTAGCAAACACCCCCGTACAATTGACGTAGTGAGAACGCCATCCGTTCCTGCTAGCCGAACAGCTCCAAGTTGACTTGAGGAGGACATACACGACGCTATAGCGCTGAACACAAGGGCGCGATTCTCGCGTGCTATGGTCACGCTGAAGAGCGCTACGTCGTTGCTCATTCCGTTCTCGTCATGCCCGTTGCACTTCCAAAACCAACAGCTGGACAAAAGATTATGTTGGGCTTAAAAATAGAAGCTAAAAATTAATGAATTGAATCGCATAAGACTGTCAAAATTGAGTCAACACTTCTAGTCATATCCTGTGACGAAGATTAATTAATAAGATAATTATTAACACCTTTCAGCCGGAGGATGTGTTACAAGTGAAAAAATAGCTCGGGACGAAACGTCAATTCAGCATTATTTAACTACCTAGAGCTAGAAGAAATTTATTATAAAAAAGATACCTTTGTTGATGATTTGTAAATCTTTACACTAATAAATACAAATAATAACTCATCAGATGTGGTGGTTCCAACATGCTGCACTTGAATATATCAAATAAAGCTGCTTTCATGCACAACAACTAAGGGGAAACAGACATAAAGGCTATATAGTTCTAAAAACATTAGATCTAGGGACAACTATTGTAATCAGAATAGATTTTCATTTTGGGACAAAAAGTTATGTACCGGGTGGCCAACTAAGAATGTCGCTCTGCCATATCTCAGGAATGGTTTACAATACACCTTTGGGAAAAAAATATTACTGACTAAAGTGACCCCGAGAAACGTCTGGAAATTATTTAGAAAAGGGGAGGATGACCGCTAGGGGGCGTAACTGATCACCAAAAATTTTAATTCTTATTTTGGGCAAAATTTACCAACTTAAGGTCTATCATAAATATGAAAATCGGAATCTACTGAAAATTTTGCCTATTTTACATAGGACAACTTTTTTATCAAATAAGGGTAGGGGAGTAGGGGAAACTTTGTATTGAAGGAACGCTTATAACTCCGGTTCTGTTAAACCGAATTTTGCAATCTTAGCCTCGTTGGAAACAGCATTAAGCTTCATTTATATAGAGGGTAGTGGCAATTGTAGTGTAAGAGTAGTGAACGGTGTATAGTAGTGCAGAAATGCATTTACACACACCATATTTTTCTTAGCACTGTTATTTTTAACATTTTCTGCATTTATAGTCATTTAACTTTCCAATGAGGATGCGTGATACATAAAAAAATATCAAGAAGAAATTATCTATTTAATGATGCCAAGATCTAACATGGCGGCCAAAAGAAAAAATGAAGTTGACGGTGGCCAAAGCAAGTCGGAGCGCTTTAAGCAAAATCTAATAAAGCCTTCGTAAAGAGCTCAAAAAAGTGCCTGTAGAATGTATTAATCTTGTTTTGATGAGTGTGTTTTCCGGTTTTTCGAAAATATTTTTAAAAACTACAAATCATAGAAAATTTTATAAAACGGATTATTGTTCGGCTTGTAAAAAACGCAACTTTGCCCCAATTTAACCGACTTTGTATCTCTTACCGTTTTCGAGATCCCAATGGTGACCCTCGAATTTGTAACAGCCTGTATAAGGTGGGCCAACGATGGTACTATCAATTGCAACAAAGAAGTTATAATTTTATTATTTCAATTTTATAATATCAATATTGGATTCCGTAGATAAGAAAAACGCAGATGAATCTATGAAAATTGAATCATTCTTTCAACCTAACTACAGGTTTTGCTGTTTTATATTTGAATCTCCAATAGTTAAATAGGTAAACAAATAACAAAATCTGTAGTTAAATTGAAAGAATCAGTCAATTTTCGTAGATATTACAAAATTATGTCAGTTAGGAGCGTAATTTTCTGGGACAATGGTCGCGTTCATCAGACTGAGCCGCTCGGTAACAGTTACCGCTCCGCTACATCTACAACAGTTCCTGACGTCATCGCATTCTGATGAACGAATACTGCTCACCGCTCGATCTTGGGAGCGTAAGAAAATTGCGCTCGAAAAAATGGCGACCGCTACATATAAATTCTTGGAAGCGTTCGATGTAGCGATGACGTAGTAGTAGGTAGCGTAGCCGTT
>JALQSN010001040.1:0-12503 GCA_023690525.1 Holotrichia oblita
ATACCACTCGTTTTGAAAAGTAATAGTAGGCTTCCACAATTGAAGGATTTTTTAAATTTAAAACAACACTATATTATAATCGATTCAGATCCCGATAGGAGATATAATGAAATAGAAAGTTATAGTTTGACCGCTATTAAAGATTTAGGAGATGCAAGAGCTGAGGAGCTATTACATTCGGTCTTAGTCTCGATGCAAGGAAGACGACCATCTTCTTTACTTACAGTTATTAACGGCGACAAAAC
This sequence comes from Holotrichia oblita, assembly GCA_023690525.1. NCBI lineage: Eukaryota > Metazoa > Arthropoda > Insecta > Coleoptera > Scarabaeidae > Holotrichia > Holotrichia oblita. The sequence continues at coordinate 246 of JALQSN010001040.1, forward strand.
ATTAATGCAAAGTCTTACTTGTTCGGATATTCTTAAATTAATGGAACCGAGGCATGTTTATATAAGTAAAGATTGCTTAGAAGCTTTCAATTACACGCTGTTTATAATCGAAATGGTGCAACCAGAACCGATCAATTATGAAGACTATGACTCACTGCATGGAGATAGCGCTTGCATATATTGTTACATGGATCAAAGTACGGAGGTTTACGAAAATGTGAAGCGGAATTTTGCCTTCAAGAATTATAAAATTTATAGCTTACGGTTGGAAAATGATAAACTGAAGCTAATAGGAAAAGTTGGCGAAAAGAAGTTCGATAAAAGTTTTCAAGATTTAAAAAGTTTTCAAATCGATCAATATGGAAACAATGTATACGGCATCGATGAAGACCATGCAGTACCTATCATTGGAGAAGTATCAAGAATGAGTTGTTCGAAGTATCTACGGAGATACCTGCGTAAAGGGACTGTAGAGAGAAAAGGGTATAAAGCCGACGAAACTACTGATTCAACTGTAAAGTTCTCAGAAACAGTTTTTCCGGAGAAGCATTTTTTCAAAGAGATAGACGCGAAAATTTGTGTGATAACGGGTGAAGCTGGAATAGGAAAAACCACGTTTCTGCAAGCGTTAGTAAAAACCTGTCACGATAAATATTACTCGCTATTTTGCAATTTAGTTCAATATCAAGTCGATATGCAAAAAAATATTCAGAAATTACTAAGGGATCCATTAAGTTTCTTATGGAGTAAACAAGGGCCATTATTGTACGCTCATTTTTTAAACACATTACGAAATGATCGAAAGCGGTTAATATTACTCCTAGATTCATTTGACGAGGTGATATCGACATGTAAGGAACAAGTATTGGAATTAATAAGAAAACTTAATCAAGAAGCTTGCATAGAGAAAATAATTATTAGTTCTCGATTACTAAATGTTCAGTTGTTAAGCAATCAATTTGCGACGATTAATGTTATAAAAATAGAAGAATTCTGCAATGAATACGATACTCACTACCTTAAAAACTGGAATCTTGATAAGGAGAGTCTGCGGGAGATACCAACAGAATTTGCAACTAATCCTTTATATTTGAACATGTTACAAACAATTTCTCAAACTTCCGAAATAAATTTCCACACATTAAGCAAATGGACTCTTTATAATCGCATAGTGGATTCAGAAATTGAGCGTTACTCACAACGAATTAAGCATATTATCGACGACTTGGAGAAAAAACATATCCTGAGATTTCATTGGGGATTCGCTTTGAAATCAATATTCGGTAATAATCGTGTCACTTAGAAATTTGCCCAAGAGGACCGGCTAAAATTCACCAACGCTTTGAGGTTAGGTATGATCAAATATTATGATGGGAACGAATATCCAGTGTTTGTTCACTATACATTTGCTGAATTCTTTGCCGCGCAGTGGTTAATTGAAACTACTGATAAAGAGGACGCCAAAATTATTTATAAAATGATGCTAGGAAATGATCACCGCTATGTATTGAATATATATACCGAACAATTTCCTTTACACAAAGCCATTTCGAATGCAGACGACGGGATTGCTGAAAGTTTTGACCAAATAGAGAAGTTATTTACAGACAACGAGGAAGTTTTGCTACAAACAGATGGCATCGGACGGACAGCGCTTCACTTGGTAGGATCCCGTTATCGCCACGATATCGACAAGTGTTTAGAAACAATAATTCGCTTTATGCGTGAAGAAGGCTACGATTTGTATTCACGCGATAATTTGCTGAATTGGACATGGATTGACTATTGCGAATACTTTTCAAAATCGTTTATTACAAAGGTTTCTCCTAAATTTTATGCGATTCATGAAGCGTATTGGAATTATTATGCGACTTTGCCATCCACGAAACGTATTGACAACTCCATAGTCTTTCTCTCTTACAAAATAGCCGTTAATAATTTTCTCTCTAGTATACTGGCAGATTTGCTTCATGTTAGATATTTCGATAAGGAAGATTTTATAAGATTCCGTAATTTGTGCTTAAGCTCAGAAGCCATCGTCGGACAATTGCCAAAATACTTTGAATTAGAGCAATTGGATCTCAAAGCGCTTCATCTAGCTGTAATTTACTCTAACATCAATATCGTTAGGGCTTGCATTAAACGGGGCGATAAAATTCATGTTGCTAATCCTTTCGGATGTACACCGTTGTATTACAGTGTATTGAAACAGGACAGTGAAATCGTGAAATTATTATTAGAGAAAGGTGGAAAGTAAAAAGGAGAGAAGGTAGCACTTTTCAGCTAAGTTTACAAATGGGAAATAAAGATATAACAAAGATGTTGATTGAAACAATAGATCTCAAAAAATTTGGTTCAGGTTGGCTTTGGGACGCTATACGATTCGGAGATATAAAAGTGGCAGGATTGTTGTTAGAGGCTAAAGCAGATCCAAATATAGAAAGAAGTGAATTAGAATGTATTAATTTCGTCAATGAAATACATTTTAGGGATGCACTTAAAGCGATTATGAAATGCTGTGATTACAATTACGATGTAAGTAAGATGCCACTTGATGAATCCTTGTCAATTGCTGATGCATTAGGAAAAACTTTACAAAACCACATTCCAGTTAGTTATTTGCCTCTCAATACAGCTATACATGCTAGAAGAAACGATATTGTACATCTCTTGTTGAAAAAAGGTGTTAACATTAACACAAAAATCATATGTTATGATGATGCTCACACCTCTGACAAAGAATTTAGCGAGTGCACTCCTCTCTGTTGTGCTGTAAGAAGTTGGAATGTAGACATGGTTGAGTTATTACTGCAATATGGCGCTAACGTAAATTTTGTAGAGAGCAATGGTCTAACTCCACTTATAACTGCGATACGCAAAGAGGTAGTGATGTATGAGAACGATGGCTATTTTTATTATACAAAAATGTCGGATATGTTCAAGAAACGTTTATATAATGAGCTTCGTACTGATATTGTACGAGTTATAGGTAAATTGGATTGGTCAGTATGTAAACTTGCATTTTCGGACAGATGCTTACAAATCGTTGAAGTTTTATTGCGATATGGTGCTGATGTCAATTTTAATCTTGAAGGTGGTTTGACACCTTTAGATGAGGCTTTAAAAAGGCAGAATTGGATGATACTTGAAATGTTATTATTATACGGAGCAAATCCGAACAAAATGAATCAGTGGAATTTTACAGATGTTTTAATCATTCTGCCAACAGAAAACAGAAAAATTATCGAACTATTACTGAAAAATGGTGCCGATCCAAACTTCAAAACTGAGTGTTATATAACACCTCTCTATGTGGCCGCACGAAGGAGACATGCAGATATGGTTAAATTATTATTTGAGTATGGAGCTAGTGCGGACATTATAACATGCACCCATACGTTACTGGCTAAAGGCAAAGAGAACGGAGAAATTGATGTTTTTACATTGTTACTTAATTTGGACAAAATGTGCTTTGTTGGTCCAATTTACGATCCAGCCTATCCCGTCGAGGTTCTGAACCTCCTCCAAACTGTAGCAAACCAGGGAGATATTAATTTCGCCAATGAAATCGATATAATATGCAACGGTAACAATGCAAAATTTATTAACAAACTGGTACGGTACGCCGCAGACCTTAGAAACCCAAATGGAATGAAATATCTTAATGTCGTTTTAGAACTAAGAAAGCCAGAGATCGATCAGATGTTGTTAAAGAACTTCAGTAATTATTTTGAATGTGAAAGTGCTGTTGTTTATGCTGCTAAGCACAGGAATAAGACTATGACTGAAATATTAACGAGAAATGGACAAGGTGTAAATAGTATGAATGAATCTGGTGATACTGCTCTAGTGTCTGTTATAAAAAGTTCTATGGACAAGTCCGTTGTTAAATTTTTATTGGAAAATCAAGCGGATGTAAACTTGGCTTACAAATATGGTAACACACCTCTGATTTGCGCGATAGGTAAGCAAAATATAGGTATTATTGAAATATTATTGAAATACAAGGCAACAGACAATTATGTAAAGGAAGATGGTTTTACACCCTTATTAGCTGCAATTTATAAAAACGACGCGGTAATTGTCCGCATTCTTTTAAATGGTGGTGCAGATGTTAATTTTGTGTGCGAATGTGGACTTACACCTCTTTATGCAGCTGTAATGAGAGGAAATACAGAGATTATTAAAATTCTACTTTTCTACGGAGCGAAATCGAATATCGAAACATGTGGTAGTACATTGCTTTATAAGGCGATAAAATCTGGGCATACGTATGTTGTACAGCTCCTCTTGAGTGGAAAGTATTTTCCTATTCTTGGAAATTATGAGGTTATCCAGAGAATTTTTCGCAATTTGGCGAAGGTAAATGCCGTTTATGAATTCGGCTTAACGCCGCTTCATTTGGCAACAAAAGCAGAACATTTCGGAATAGTAATGACTCTGCTCGACTTTAATGCAAATTGGAATCAAATAGACGAGTATGGTCGAACAGCTCTTCACTATGCTGTTGAAATGAATAGCACGGATCTCGTTCGACTATTGATGAATAACGTGAATGTCGATATTAAAGATAAGAATGGTTTAACCGCCCTTAACTATGCACACATGAAAGAATATTCTAATATTATCAACATGTTGGAAAGCGCAGCAAAAACGGTATAAATGTTGTAGATGTAGGTACGTCAATTACATGTGTAATTAAGATTGTATTTTATTAATTTTGTACTAACGTCGTTGAAAAGATTTTACATGTACAATACACACTTTGTATTATATTAATTGACTAATAAAGCGGTCTCCAAACTACGGTCTGCGCAGCAAAACGCTCCAATACCACTAATCTGACTCGCCGCAGCAAGCCCGATATATGTAGGCCATTAAAAATGCAGCTGTAGATATTATGAGTGCGATAGATTGTGGCCCTCGGGAAGTTGTGACACAATGAATGTGGCCCTAAGCCTGCAGTGTCTGAAGAGTTTGGAGACCACTAGTTTAATACAACAATGACAATAATAAATCTATTTAGAAAATCAATCAAATCTGTTCTTATTTATCAACCTAACACCGTATAATATCTCAGAAATTAATATTTCTATTTAACTTCAAGAATTTTTTTTTCAAGTCTTCATATAAGTGCCATACAGCATTAACAAAACAATAACAGAAAACCTGATTACGTCTTCTATCAACAGCTGCAATAAATTGGTTGCAGCAAACGTGTTTTTTATGAAAGCTTGAAAAAGAAAAAAAAAACTATTTACTATGTATAAAAATTTATTCAAATGTAGACAAAATACCCGAAAAGATAACAATATGAATATAAAAATAAGTTTTGTTGACAATTCACAGATAACAAGTTACAAATTTGCTTGGGGTCGGCTTTGTGTGCGGAGTCCTTCCGCAATTCTCTTTCCAAATGAAGAATCTACTTTTGAGAAAACTTCAACAGCACGCTTTTGAATAAAGTCAGCAGCACCCGACAAACTTCCAACAATATTAGATACCAATCTCTTTCTTTCTTCCTCTTTAAGCGTTTTATTATAGAAAACATGGGGTTGCGAGTAGTTATCTTCATCACCTGTATCATAACGTTTCGCTTCGCCACTTACATGGAAAGGAGGAGATAAGACTTTGGCTCTCGGATCGTTTTCTGGGCCAGCAAAACTGTTCGGATGATAATTAGGAGCACCGCCCTGGTTGTTAATTGCCTGTGGTCCATCTCGCTGATAACTGCGTACTTTGTATGGACAGTTTACAGGCAATTGTAAATAATTGGCACCTAGTCGATGTCTATGCGTATCTCCATATGAGAATAAGCGACCGAGTAACATCTTGTCCGGAGACGGTTCAATACCCGGAATCATATGTGCTGGACTAAACGCAATCTGTTCTACTTCAGCGAAGTAATTAGCAGGATTACGATCTAACACCAATTTACCAGCGGGAATAAGAGGATAATCAGCATGCGGCCATACTTTAGTCAAATCAAATGGATTGAATGGACTCTTTTCAGCTTGCTCCAATGTCATAACTTGAATATAAAATGTCCAACTTGGAAAGTTGCCATCGGCGATAGCATTATATAAGTCTTTAATGCCGTAGTCTGGAGCTATACCAGCAAGTTCATCAGCCTTTTTAACATCCAGATTTTTAATTTTCTGGTCGGTTTTGAAATGGAATTTACAATAAACAGCTTTCCCACTTTCATTGACAAGTTTGAATGTATGTGAACCATAACCGTTCATATGTCTATGTCCATCAGGTATACCTCTATCGCTGAAGAGAAACATTACTTGATGTATACTTTCAGGTCTAAGAGTAATGAAATCCCAGAACATATCTGCGTCTTTCAAATGAGTGGCAGGGTTTCTCTTTTGTGTATGAATGAAACTTGGAAATAAAATTGGATCTCGAATGAAGAAAATGGGTGTATTATTGCCTACTAAATCCCAAATACCATCTTCTGAATAGAATTTAACAGCAAATCCGCGTGGATCGCGGACAGTATCAGCTGAACCTGACTCACCACCCACGGTAGAGAATCGAATAGCGATCGGTGTACGTTTTCCAACTTTTCGAAAACTCTGTTAGCAGTATACTTGGTTATATCGTGAGTTACTTCAAAATATCCGAACGCTCCTGCACCTTTAGCATGTACAACACGTTCTGGAATTCGTTCTCTGTCGAAATGTGCTATTTCTTCGATGAAGGCGACATCTTGAAGGAGGATTGGTCCACCCTTCTTGCCAACTGTCATTGTGGCATCCTTCTCGATAAGTGGAACACCATGAGCTGTCGTTGCGGGACCAGTCTCCTTCTGCAATAAAAATATTTTAATCAGTATTATTTTTAAAATTAATTGACAAGAAGTAGACGATATATAAGATTACAATTGCTTTTATATTATTTCCGTATGTTATTAAATAGAAATATCAAGTAACGCCTTTTTACTAAGAGGATAATTCGCATGAGGCTATATCTTAGGCAAATCAAATAGATAAAAGAGGGATCTTTATTATCTCTTTAATATTATTATTCCAGTGAAGATTTTTAGTCTATCTGTGACGTTATATTTGTAACCTAATATTGAATAGGTTTATTTAGGAGATAATCCAATAGAAGATTGAAGTTATTTCCGACTTTCTGTATTACGGATAGGTTATTGAATACGTAGTCGATTAATAATTTTAAATACATATAGGTATGTAAGTATAGTTTCACTACAGTCTTCATTTGTAGTAATATAATAATTACATCAAACTTCCTCCATTATTTAAATAGGTGTCGTTTTTATTTTTAAAGTAAGTATTAATAAAGCCCATTGTTAAATGTTTTTAATAATTCATCAATTTACGATAAAACAATTCGAATTGGAGCAAATATGTATTAACTAAAATATTTACAAATTAACATGATGGATTACTACGACGTTCTTTTTGACTCACCCTCAAAAAGAATGACCATAAATTGAATTTTCCGCCAATTGTTAATTCTTGTTAAATTGGCCAATCTATTGCAAACATGTAAGGCGTTTCAATATGCAATTCTGAATGACGCTAAATAATATAATATAACGTGCAAACATTTTACGCTACGACTGGGAAATAATCTATGATCTAGTATACCTTCATTGATACAGATTTTTTTTGTTCTTACATAAACAACATAATCATATTTAAAAACAATCTTATAACAAGTGATCACAATCACTTGCTAAATACAAATTCACGCTTCTTATTTCCAAATAAAGCTAACCTAATTTACATTAATACTTCTTGTTATGACGGCTTCCAGATTTTGACCGCGATATAGTAAAGTAAATATATACAATACAAAAATAAAACAAAAGTGAAAATTAAAATCAAAATTTTTTCGCCTCTACTGTAGTTGACACGTCGCGTTACCGTGACCTTTTGGTGCCCTTCGTCCAGTTTTTGCCCCTGTCAGAAGGTTTTCGCCTCTAGTGTGGTTTGCACGTCGAGTTACTGTGACCTTCTGGGGCCCCTCGCCTAGTTTAGCTATTGAAGAATCCATTTAGATTAGATTAAATTAAATGTGGAAAAAGGCACTTACATTAGTGGCGAAACGTTGAGATTGAGTAAGTTGTAGTAAAGATGTTTGTCATATTGAAAGCTGCACCTATAAATTTACTAAAGTCTATTATTGCTTTCGCCTATCGGAAGCAACAAACAGGACAAACTTAATTATTGACCTAATATTTCCTTTTTAATTTAGTTCGACTTTATTCTATTCTTTTTCGTAAATCATTTACAGTTTCTTATTGAATACACAATCCTATATTGCATATACATTTTATATGGAATGTGTACATCAAGAGGTAGATACCTGATTGAATGAGTATGGCTAAATTTGATTCTCACTACGCATACGACTTTGATAATTAACTTTCATAATAAATGTTTGTTACCTTATTTTCTGAAAGGATTTCACTACTTTTTTTGACAAGAACAGTTGTAATAAAATTTAACAAAAAAAGACTTTAAATAAAAACAGAATAAATTTATATTCATAACTAGAGTTGGCAGAGAGGAGCAAAGCACACTTGTTCAGAAAGCACATGCTTATAAAATGTCGCAGTTAGGTACAGTAAGCAATGATAATGGGTGGACAGTCCTGTCACAATATGATAACACCCAAGCCGCGCCGAAGATATCCGATGTATTAGATGCAATACTCCCTAACTTTCATTTAAGACCATACACCTACAGGTAAAATCGTAACGATAAGAGTTTCTACATTTCAGGGTGATTTAAAAGCTATTTACACATGCAAATTTACGGTTTAATATAATGCACACAAGGTCACTAATCTTTATGTGACTATTTCAATATTTTTAATTTAATTTGTCTTACGCTGTTGAAATGCATATACCATTATGTACAATAGAACTGGAAAATAGCGGCAACAGCAACACATTTCTAATTAGTAGAACTCTAAAACTATAACAGTTAAAAATGAGTTCTCGTATAAAAAAATCCTTAATTTGAATCGCTCTTTCCATATTTGATATTCGGATCCGGATTGATGTATGTATTTTACCATCATATTGGAATACCCCTACGAAACTATCAAAGTCACGCAAACGACATATAGATACTAAACGATACCTGTTTTCAATATTTTAATCATTCACTCAAGTAATCTTGATAAATAATACTTACTAAACTCGTAATTTATTCATTCTTATTTCTCCACGAGTCTAAAATTAAATCTTAATATTACGCTAATGATGTCTAGTTTATAATCATTCTTGATGACACTTGACTTATAATCTTTAATAAGAATTATAGAGGAAGCAGATAAATGAATTCTATTAGGATCTATTAGGATATATTAGAATAATTTGTTTAGTAATTTAATATTGTATTAACAATCAAATTTCCTTCGAAGCATTACAGTCTCATACGCCGAATATTTAAACCAAATTTATTAATCCATGAATACCATTAACTGTAAAGTAGGGATTAGACCACAATAAATATAAGCTATTGTATGCAAAACAAATTACTGTTTAATATTATCCTAATAATTAAATCTTGCTTGATGATCTGCACTGTGATCTCTTAACTGGAACTCAGATTCCAAATATTGAAATACATAATCCTAAATTTTAAGAATTGTTAATTTCAATGAGGAGTGTTTTTGTAACGAATTCTCAGAAAGTTCTTATTTTCTTAATATAAACTTATGTATAATGATTAGCTAAACCAATTATGAGCACCGTTTGAATATGTTTTAATTACGTTATTACATTAAAGCCAAAGAGGGGGCGAAAAATAATTTTTATATTGCCTTATTCGTTCTCAATATAAAAGCCTCTCGTCTTGAGAGTATTTAGTTTGCTGTAATCGTCGTAAAAATGCCCGCAACAACAATAGAAACGCGAGCAAAAATAGTTACCCTTTGGGAGCGTGATTTGTCCTACAGGCAAGTTGCTGCAGAAGTTGGTGTATCGGTAAGTATATAATCTATTTTTATTGTTCTATATGAATTCTTTGAGTGCATTGCACAGATACTATTTTATTCTATTTTTTGTACTTTAGTGTATTGGTGTTGGTTCATTGATGTTCTGGCTTGATGACTTAGCGTAAAACGGTTATTTGACTAATAAATAGAAATTGAAAGTCAGTGATATCAACACCAAAAAAACTTGATTCTAGAGTTTTCAAATCAAATGTACCTTACGCACACACATTAAATATTAATTGAAAGATAAATAAATGTTAAGTTGATTGTAACTACATTTCACTCATCATTAGATAACGTTTAGTCCTTCTATTAACAAACAAAATATGCCAACGAGTAGGTATTCATTTGTTTTATGATATCCCTCGTTGGTCTAAATTTTTAGTAACCGTTACTTCTGTGGAACTCTATAAAATTGTATCTTTTCTTTTTTTCTCTAACTGTACTTCAACATAACGCTGGCGAACCGAAAACGAAGATGTAGCTCTACGAAATAAATCGAGGCCTGGACAACCACCCAAAATTAATCCAGAAGATGGTAATAGAATTTTGAACTACGTTCAACAAAATCCAGTCACCCATCATCCATTTTTTGTTTTTATTTATTTTTCCATAAGTAAACACTTTAATGAAAATTATCTGTATATAGCAGTGAAATAATTATATAAAAACCTATTTAACTCGAAAGATTTTTTTCTTATACTTCATATAACCAACACGTATAAAAAGAAGATGTAGATGTTTCTCCGGTTGACTGTACTATTAAATTTATTAGATTCAAAAATTTAGTTGCTTAACCACTGATGACATTAAAAAAAGTTTTTTATATTGTTATACCCCTGGAATTGAAAACACAATTTGTGGAATACCAAAAATGTGTGTTTCCAACTAAACTTCCTTCATATAATATATAATTTGTAATAATTTCTGATTAATTCTTTACGTACACAGAAAGAACTCTTTCGTATTCGGTAGTGATATATGAGAAAAGACAATACATGTATTTAAATCTGCTTTCAATATCACTATAAATTTCTATTATAACTTTTACTAAATACATATAACATTAATAATAATTCAATAATGATAGAATACATCAATACATATGATAATCTTATATTATAATTCTAACGTGACTACGACCCAAATATCAAATACGGAAAGAATGATTTTAATTAAAGTTCTTTTGTAAGAGAACTCTCCTCTAACTGCTACAGTTTTCCAGTTGTACCAATTAGAAGTGTGTTACTGTTGCCGATATTTGTCAACTCTATTGATACTGTAGGAGAATCTAAAATATTTAAATAGTCACATGAATATTAGTGACCTTGTGTGCATTATATTATACCGTATTTGCATGCTAAATGGGTTTTAAATCACCCTGCAATGTAGAAACTCTTGTCGTTACGATTTTACCTGTATGTGTACGGCCTTGAGCGAAAGCGAAGAGTTATTGCAAGGGTATCAATAGCTTCGGTATTTCTCGTATTATTATACTGTGACAGGACTGTCCAACCTGTAACGTTGCCTACTGTACGTTTCAAAAATGGCGCATTTCGAAGAAACTAGAACACGTAATAGCGAGTATGACGGATTTAGAATACGAGGTGATAGAATTAAGAGCTCTTTCACACTGGCGATTTAGCAGTGCGAGTTAGCATCGCGATTTAGTCGCTTTCTATGCGGTCCTATGCACAGTCAGCCGCGCTGCTGAATCGCTAGTGTGTATAGGAATAGGGAATACATCGGTAAAATCCGTGAGCGATTGTCGCGCTGTTAACTCGCGCTGCTATAAATCGCCAGTGTGAAAGAGCTCTAAATGTGTAAGATGCGACAATTATTTGACGTGAACCAGCAGGTGGAAGTAGAATGCCACTTAGAAAGCATAAACTGTTCTGCAATCCGTGGCACACGATACAGCGAACAATTAACATTTAATATAGGTGTTTATTTTATTCTATGTAATCTACCGTTCACTTTACTAGAGCAAGAAGTATTTGTTTCCTTCTGAAGCAAGTATTCGGATTATACATTACCAAGTCGAACAACGATAACGTTATGCCATCTCATATCATTTTTTTATGCGTAAATATTCATGCGTCCGCATCGCCTACGCTCACTCATAAAAGTAACCAACATAAATGATGCGGGTACGTAAACATTACTGAACACTCGCTTTAATACGGTTGCTCGGACCCTCCGCACTGCACTGAAACTTACTCCTCTTTGCCGAGTCTATTCATAACAAAGCCAAACATTTTCAAATATGAA
>JALQSN010001041.1:0-12474 GCA_023690525.1 Holotrichia oblita
CATTTTTCAAAACATCGGATTCTGATGATAATTCCTTAGAGGATTCAGCGTTTTCTTTAGAAATAGCCGTATTGTTTGCATCATAGATGCAATATTGCGGATGCTATTATTTAAGCTTGATATAGAGCTAGCTTGTTCTGTTGTGGATGTTGCTATGCCAGAAATTATATCAGAAACAGAATTTACATTTGAAACAATTTTTTCTAAATAACTGGCAGTCAGTTTGGCAATTTTTGTTCCATCATTTACCTTTTTCTATAGAATCGTTTATAAGCTGTGTTGTTTCTTGAGCAGCACTTTGGCTTACGTGAAGCAAGGTTTCGAACCTCGTCAGCTACTACAGCAAATCCTTTGCCATGGGCTCCAGCACGAGCAGCTTCAATGGCAGCATTTACTGCAAGTAGATTAGTTTGGAACGCTATATCATCTATAACCTTCATAATAGTAGATATATTTGATGAAGCAGTTTTTATAGCATCCATAGATTCAAGCATTTCTTTCATCTGGTTGTTGCCATCGGTAGCATTTTGTCTTGATTCAGCAGAAAGAATATTTGAACTCTTAGTGCGTTCCTCATTTTTAGTTGTCTGTTCAAGAAGTTTTTCAAGTGTACTGGTTAACTGGTTTATAGATCCGGTTTGGTCATTAGCACCGCTTGCCATATGTGAGCATGATACAAGTATGTTGCTTGAGCTAACTGCTAACTTATGAGCCTTATTATCTATAATACCAAAGGCTTTATTCAATGTATCAAGAACTGCGAGTATGTGTCTTCTTGTATCTTTAAAGTCGCCATAAAAGTTTCCTTGTACTTCAAAGTCGAAATTATTTTGAGCAAGCTCTTTTAAAACGTTATTAACATTTTTGATATAAGTTTCAATAACATCTAATGAGTGTTAAGTGAATTTTTGATTATAGCAAACTCACCCTTATAATCACCGGTTATATGGAAGAGAAGTTACCTTTAGCTATTTGCAATAAAGCAAGAGAAAGCTCATGGGCAGGTATATAAACAGCATTTTGTGCATCGTATACCTTGTTTGCCAGTTCTATCCATTGACCGGATAAATTATTTAAGTCAGGTTTTTGGTCAAGAACCTCTATTAATATCGTTTGTAAGCTTATCAAGCTGTGCCGATAATCTGTCAAGACTGCTGTGCAAAGCGTCAATAGATTTATTAGCAGCGGCTTTATCGTTAAGATAGGTCTTTCAAACGAATCAAAATCACCTTGAGCAAAAGCATTTAAGGTGTTTACTATAGATGAAAAATCATCACTGTTATTAGATAAGGAAGTTGTTTATAGATTTAGCTGTATTAAGATAAGTAGATGAATACTTAGACTCATCAATAATGCTGATAGCTTACCATCTAGCTGTAACCTTTGAGTTGAAGAAATATCTTCAAAAGATTGTTAAAGCCGTTTGCCATTTTAGAAAGATTATTTAACGCAACACCTAATTCATCTTCGTTGTTAGAGCCGTGTATATTACTAAAATTGCCTTTTGATAATTTTTCTGTAGAAATAGTAAGCTGTGCTAATGGTTTACCAACGGAGCGTATTACAAGTATTGAAAGAATAAAGAAAGCAACAATGCCCACTGCTGCAACAACAGACAGCAGTTGTAAGTGATGTGGTTATGCTTGCGGACATTTGAGAACTGGTAGCTTCTTCTAAAGCTAAGCCTCCAATTTCGGTCTTAATACTTAACAGGCTTGAAATACTTAAAGCTGTAATTACCAGAGCTGCTATAAGCGACACGAAAAAGGATAGATATAAACGAAATTGTATTCGTGTATTGTGAAACATAAAATACCCCCCGTTAAATCGTAATAAATTTCATAGAATTATTCTATAATATTTTCGCAAATTTTACAAGAGACCTATGTGAAAATAGACCATTTTGTAGCTTATGTCAGCACAATGAAAAAGGTTCACTTAAAAACAAACGACAATCATACTGAATTCAAACTAGATGCACCGAAAACTCGCCGTTCCGCCCAACATGCTTTAATGCCGCACGGAACGGGTTGGCACAATTTAATTGCCTTCAGTATAGCATAGAACACATTTTTATAAAGGATAAACATATCATTTAATGAAAGGGAGGATGCCCATGAAAAAGAAAAATATACATCTAGCGGAGATGTTTGAACTTCCAAAGGAGATAACAAAAAATCTTCCAGTAATATCTATAATAGGCAGTGAGGAACTTTTTTTAGAGAACTACAAAGGAATAATAGAGTACACAGATGACAAAATAAGAATAAATACAACAGCAGGTGTTATTAAAATAGAGGGTAAGGGTATGTCATTAAAGCAGTTAACAGAGGAAAACATTTCGATAGCAGGCCGGATAACAAGTATGGAGTATTTGTGTTAAAGCACGTATACAGGGGGCAAATATGTTTTTAAGAATATGGAATTACATCAGGGGATATGTTATTATAGAGGTATGGGGCTTTTCAGCAGAAAGATTTATGAACCTTGCTGTACATAAGGGTGTATACATATGGGATATACACAGGGAAGGCGCCAAGGTTGAAATGAAAGTATCCGTAAAGGGCTTTAAGTTGTTAAGACCATGCGCCAAAAAGACTAAATGCAAAATTAAAATAAAAGAAAAGATTGGTTATCCTTTGTGGTGTTCCGTTACAGAAAGAGAAGCATATTTTTGTTTGGGGTAGCATTTTTTATATTTGCGATGTATTTTATGTCGTCGTTTATATGGTTGGTAGAGGTAACAGGTAATGAAAGAATATTGACGAAAGGATATTTTAACCTTTTGTCAAGACAATGGTTTAAAAGCAGGCGGTTGGAAATATAATAGAACTACTGAATTAAGAAAAAAGATGATGACCAATTTTCCAGATATATCGTGGGTAAGGGTAGAAATAAAGGGAACAAAAGCGGTAATAAGGCTTGCGGAAATATTACCAAAGCAGGAAATTTTAGATAAAAGTGAACCATGTGATATTGTAGCGTCAAAGGATGGGCTTATAACAGGGATAATAACCAGTGCAGGAACGCCTCTTGTAAAACAAAACGATGTTGTGCGAGCAGGCGATATATTAGTAAGCGGCGAGCTTACTGTAAAGGAAGACGAAACAGGAATCATTAAAGCGTTATGTCCATGCAACAGCAGAAGTAAGAGCAAAGCTTTATTACAATATAAATTTTTTTGTACCTATAAACTATTCGGAGAAGACATATACAAATAAAGAAAAAAACCATTATTCAATAGTAATGTTTGATAAACATTTTAGTTTATAAAGCCTTCTATTTTATATACTAATTATGATAAAATAACAGAAAGAGAGCAGTTATCTTTTGGCGAGAATTATCCACTGCCGTTAGTATTGGTTGTAGAAAAATATAGAGAATACTATCTTGAAGAAAAACAAGAAGTTTAGAACAGATGGAGGAACTTGCCTGACAGTGTGTTAACAGCGCGGATAATACGTGAGTTTGACTTTGATTCCGACATAATAGATAAGAAGCTTGAGTTTAAAGAAAGAGAAAGTGGATTAGAGGTTAATGCACAGGTAACGACTATAGAAAGAATAGATACAACAAAAGCAATAGAAGAAGAAAAGGGAGGCGTCATAACAAAAGATGCAGACAAGAAAGGAATTACGGATACCCAACCAAATAATTAGTTCAGTATTTGGAAAGCTAGATGAGCATATTAAAAAATAGAAACAGCATTTTCGGTTACGGTTGTAAACCGAGGAGAGAGCATATTAATAGACGGAGAATCTTCCAATGTGGATAAAGCAGAAAGAATAATAAATAAACTGGTATTTTTGCCGAGAAAGGTGAAGACATACGGATCAATCTGTTAATTATCTAATATCCACATTAGAAGAAGAAGGGTTTAATGATATAGAAAAGTTAAATGACAATGCCATATGTATGACGATTGCAGGAAAGCCTGTAAAACCCAAAACCCTGGGCAAAAAAAATATGTAGACCAAATAAGAAAAAACACAATAGTATTTGGAGTAGGGCCGGCAGGAACTGGTAAAACCTATCTTGCTATGGCGATGGCTATAACGGCGTTTAAAAGAAACGATGTAAGCAGAATAATTTTGACCCGTCCGGCTATAGAGGCAGGAGAAAAGCTAGGTTTTTTACCAGGTGATTTACAGCAAAAGGTAGACCCATATTTAAGACCGTTATACGATGCACTATATGAAATAATGGGAGCAGAAACGTTTCAAAAGAATATGGAAAAGGGTTCGATAGAGGTTGCGCCGTTAGCATATATGAGAGGGCGCACATTAGATAATGCTTTTATAGTATTAGATGAGGCTCAAAACACAACTCCTGAACAAATGAAGATGTTTTTAACACGAATAGGTTTTGGCTCAAAGGCAGTAATAACAGGTGATATAACCCAAATAGATTTACCTGACGGAAAAAGGTCAGGGCTTATAGATGCCCTTGGAATTGTTAGCGATATAGATGAAATAGGTATAACCAGATTTACCTACAAGGATGTTGTAAGGCATCCTCTTGTACAGAAATAATATCAGCTTACGAAAAGCAAGAAGGCAGGGAAAAATTCAAAGATAGGCGACGACTAAAATAAAAAATGGTAATTAATTGGTATAGGTCGGCCTAAAACGAGGTATCTACTATGAGCAAACATTTAAAGATTATTCTGATTATTGCAGCATTAATCACAACAATAATGTGTATATTGACAGGTTCTTATGCAAAAAATGGGTATGACATAAAAATAGGGTCAATATCTCCGAGAAAGTTTACGGCTACCAAGAGATTGTAAACAGAGTAGCTACTCAAAGATTGATAGATCAGGCTGTTTTCAGTGTTGAAACACTTTACGAAAAGGATGCAGATGTTAAAGGTGAGGTTAAGCGCCAGTTAAATCTGTTTTTTAATGCTTTGGCACAGTTAGAAAAATAAAAACGCCTGTTTTTGTGCCATATGCTGATACGCAAAATGAAAGAGTTGAGGAAGAGGTAACACTTCCTATAACGTTAATCGATGGGCAGCAGGAGTTTTTATCAACAATAAACTCCGTTGCTTATAATTATCTAAAGGATGTCGTAAACGAAATAACAGAATCTTTATTGGATAAGGGAGTAGTAGAAGGTACGGATTATAGCTTTATTATAAAGATGAGTTATCAAGGTATGACATGGATGTAGAGCAGCATGATATATGTTGTTATAATACAAGATGTGTTACGACCTAATTTAAAAATAAATCAAGAAGCAACAGAAAAGGAAAGAGAGTATAAAGCCGCACAGATAACGCCTGTAATGTATTTAAAAAATCAGAATATAGTTGATAAAGGCGAATACATTAATGAGGAAATATATACTGTTCTAGATGATTTAGGTTTTGTCAATAACGGATATTTTGAAAATATTGTACAAATAAGTGGGGTGCTGATTCTAACAGGAGCAGTGTTTTTTATTGCGATAAACTATATTAGCAGGTATCATGCAAGTATTGTTGAAAGTAATAAATCTATGCTTATACTTTTTTCGTTGTACATGCTGTGTGTAATTTTTGCTAGGATGTTGGTACAACTTCCGTATTTTGTAGTTCCTATACTAGTGTTTTCGCTGCTTGTAGCTGTTTTGCTTAGTGCTCGCCTTGCTATTTTGTTTGCGATATGCGTTACGCTTGTCTGCTCATTTATATTTGACGGCGGTTAGAGTTTATTGTTTATTATTCATTCGCAGGAATAGTAATGACGTTATTCTCCACATATGTTACTGAACGCAACAAAATAATTTTAATTGCTATAATTCAAAGTGCTGGCCAATGCGCTTATAGTTGTAGGTATGACGTTTTTTCTTAAACAAGGAGTATTCCAGAACTTTTAACAAATGTGGTATATGCTGTTTTAAGTGGTATTGTATCGGTAATTTTGGCTGTAGGAAGCCTTCCTTTTTTGGGAAAGTGCTTTTGGAGTTTTGACTCCAATAAGGCTTATGGAATTGACTAATCCTAATAACCCGGTATTACGTAGGCTTATACTGGAAGCTCCGGGAACATATCACCACAGCATAATCGTAGCTAACCTTGCAGAAACAGCATCCTTTGACATAGGTGCTAACTCTGCGATAGCTCGTATAGGTGGTTATTATCATGATATAGGAAAGCTTTTATACCCAAGCTATTTTTCTGAGAATCAAGTTGGGGCAAATATTCATGATTCTATGACACCATTGGAAAGCGTAAAAGCTATTACAGCCCATATTAGTCATGGTTTAAAGCTGGCTGAGGAAAATAATCTTCCTAAAGTAGTTAAGAACATAATAGTTCAGCACCATGGACAAACTACTCTTAAATTTTTTTATTTTAAGGCTAAGAAAGAAAGTGAAGTAAACGGAATAGAGATAGACGAAAATGATTTTCGTTATAAAAATGATATACCTTCATCAAAAGAAGCAGTAGTTATGCTTGCAGATACAGTTGAAGCAGCAGTACGTTCTATGGTACCTACGGGAAAAACTATGGATGAGGTGGAGGAGTTTATTAAAAAGCTTATAAAGGACAAGCTTGACGATGGGCAATTAGACGAAAGTGGTCTAGCTATAAACGACTTAATAACTATAAGGCGTTCGTTTATGAGGGTATTTAAGGGTATGTACCATGAAAGGATTGCTTATCCTACAACTGAAAAAGAAAAAGAGAAGGAATAGGTTATGGAAATATATATTAATAATCAAGTTGATTTTGAAATAGACGAAAAATGGAAAAAGTTTTAAAGCAGGTAATAGAGGTATTGTTGAAAAGGAACAGTTTACAGATAAAGCAGAGGTAAGCATTTCCTTTGTAAATAACAGGCAGATACAGCAAATGAACAAGAGATTTCGCAGAATAGATAAGGCGACGGATGTTCTTTCTTTCCCTCTTATGGAAAAATGTGAAGATGATGATAATATTAATTTAGGGGATATAATAATTTCAATAGAAAAAGCGGAAGAACAAGCTAAAGGAATACGGGCATTCATTTGAAAGGGAGTTTGGATTTTTAACGGCACATGGTATGTTGCATCTGCTTGGCTATGACCATATAGATGAAAGTGCTGAAAAAGAAATGTTTTTAAAACAAGAGGCATGTTTTAGTTGAATGCGGTTTATTAAGATAAAAACCTTCGGAGGTTAGATATGAAGAAATATTTAATTATGTTTTTAATAATATTGACAGTATCAGGATGTCAAATAAGGCAGAGGAGGTTTCTCTGGATATAGAACCGCCTGCTATTGAAACACCAACACCAACACCAATACCAAGCCGACCTAGATACCGACACCAACACCCGTTCCGCAGGAAGATTTATCAAACAAAGCAATCAATACTCTTACAGGTTATTATATAGATAAGGATATTGCAGCAAGGCGGCCAATAGCTGTAGTGTTTAATAATTTTAAATTGCTCTACCACAAAGCGGAATATCACAAGCGGATTTGTCTACGAGGTTATATCTGAAAGCGATATAACAAGAATTATAGGAGTTTTAAAGATTTTGATTCAGATAAAATAGGTTCGATTCGCAGTGCAAGACATTATTTTCTAGATTTTGCGCTGGATAATGATGCAATATTTACTCATTTTGGCGGAAGTGACCAAGCATTTGCAGCTATAAAAACTTTAAAAATTGATAATCTAAATGGTATTGCTTTTGATGGAACAACATTTTGGAGAGATAAAAACCGAATAGCAAAGGCAGGGTATGAACACAGTGCCTATTCAAGTTATGAAAATCTTATGGCTCTTACCGAAAAGCTGAAATGTAGGATGCAAATAAAAGATGAATTTCCTGGACCATGTTTGAATTCTATGATGAGGTTACGGTTTGAAAAAGATGGACAGGTAGTAAATAAAATAATTGTTCCATATGCGTCAACATTCAAAGGCACATTTGAATATGATGCAATAAAGCATGTTTATAACAAATCTCAGTTTAACGGTCCACAAATAGATGAGCAGACAGGAGAGCAGCTTTCAGTTACAAATATAATAATTCAAAAAGCGAAAATAAATCTTATTCCAGGCGATACGGCAGGAAGAAGAGATGTGCAGCTTGTAGGAAGTGGCAGCGGATATTTGCTATCGGAGGGTGTATGTGTTCCTATAAAATGGTCTAAGGCAGATCACTATAGTCCTACTGTATGGAAATACGAAAATGGTGAACAGATAAAGCTTAACAAAGGCAAAACGTGGATAAGCGTAATAAGCGATACCACAGAGCCGGAATTTGTTGAATAAGGAGACATTAGATGAAATCAGGTTTTATTAGTATTATAGGGCGACCAAATGTTGGCAAATCTACCCTTATGAACTATCTTACAGGAGAAAAAATATCAATAATATCAAGCAAGCCACAGACTACAAGGAATAAAATATTAAGTATATTGACAAAGGAAAGCTATCAAGCAATATTTATAGATACACCAGGTATCCATAAACCTAAGTCAAAACTAGGTGACTACATGATAAAAAGTGTTGAGGCTGCACTAATGGAAGTTGATATTGTATTATATTTAGTCGAACCATCTGATAGGATAACCGCAGCAGATTGAGCAAATAATAGAACGAGTTAAAAACATAAAATCACCAGTATTTTTAATAATAAACAAAGTAGATAAAATACAAAAACAGGATTTGCTGTCCCTTATAGACAAATATAAAGATAAGTTCGCATTTGCTGAAATTATACCTATATCAGCTATAACTGGTGAAAATACTGACAAGCTTTTGGAAAATATTGAAAAATATTTGCCTGTAGGTCCGATGTATTTCCCAGAAAATATGATAACAGATCAGCCAGAAAGGCAGATTGTTGCAGAAATCATAAGAGAAAAGGCGTTATATTTACTAGAAGATGAAATCCCGCACGGAATAGCTGTTGAAATCATGAGCATGAAAAAAGAGAGAATAAAAACATAGTAGACGTAGAAGCAACTATTTATTGCGAGAGGGATTCACATAAAGGTATTGTTATAGGAAAAAACGGTGGAGTTCTAAAAAAATTGGATCATTAGCCAGAACGGATATAGAAAGGCTTTTAGGGAACGCCAATATATTTACAACTTTGGGTCAAGGTAAAAAAGGATTGGCGTGACAGCGATTTTTTTGTAAAAAATTTTTTGGTAATATTTCATCAGTATAAAACATTATACGACGGAAAAAATAAAGCTAAATAGAAATGACCGGGGGGATTTATATGTTAGATAATTTGTTCTGGCACATATTTAAAAGAAGCGGAAACATTGACGCTTATATTGCATATAGAGAATTTATGAAAAAGAGTGACGATGACGCCAAAAAAAAGGAGAACAGCGATAAGTGTGAGTACATTTAAAGCCAGAGGTGTTATTATAAAAGAAACCTTTGTTGGCGAGTCTGATAAAATAATTACTATCCTATGCAAGGAATTAGGGAAAATAAGCGTATCTGCCAGAGGCGCTAGAAAGCCAAAAAGCAAGTTTATGGCAGGTACGCAGTTGTTTACATATTCAGATTTTATTGTTTTCGATGGTAAGAAGTTCTTATCCTTAACACAGGTTGATATTTTAAATAGTTTTTATGAAATAAATACGGATTATGAAAAAATGTGTTATGGAAGTTATTTACTGGAAATGACAGACAAAATAATACTGCCTAATGCCGAATGTGATGATGAACTGCTGCTTTTGTTAAAAGCTCTTTATGTTATGTGCAAGGGTGTGATTAACCCACAGCTTGTGGCTAGAATATTCGAGCTTAAATTTATGGAATATCAAGGATTTATGCCAGAGTTAAACTGTTGCGCTTTATGCGGCAAGGAGATAATACCCCCAATTTTCTTCGGGTCAGAAGGTGTAGTTTGTAAAAGTTGTTCAGTCGTAAGTCCAGCAATTAGATTATCTGAAGGAGCAATATACACTATTCGATATGTATTATTGGAATCTATTTCAAAATTGTTTAGCTTTTCGGTTTCAGATGAGATTTTGAAGGAGCTTGAAAAGGCATGTGGTATTTTTATAACAGCTCACTTTGATTATACATATAAAAGTTTAGATTTATTAAAATTTTAAGGAGGATTTTTTTATGAAGTATGTAATTGGTATTGACTTAGGAACTAGCGGTGTTAAAAGCTTGCTACTTACCGAAGAAGGAGTAATAAAGGATGTAAAAACCTTTTCTCACCAACCAGATTTTTTAGGAAAAGGTTTTGTACAACAAGATCCAATAGTTTGGTGGAATAACACAAAGAAAGTAATAAAGGCTATTGCAGATAATAATCCTGATGCTAAAGGAAACATTGTTGCTATAAGTTGTTCTGGACAGATGCACAGCTCGGTTTTCTTTGATAAGGATAACAATGTTATACGTCCAGCTATTTTGTGGAATGATACAAGAACTACCGAACAGACAAAGAAAATATATGATGCTTTAGGTGGAAAAGAAAATTTAACTGCCGAGGTTTATAATGTTGCGTTGGAGGGTTTTACACTTCCTAAAATTTTATGGCTTAGAGATAACGAACCTGATAATTTTAATAAGTTATGCAAGGTAATGTTACCTAAAGATTACATAAATTATATGCTTACGGGAAACATATATACAGACGTTTCTGATGCAGCAGGTACATTATTGTATGACGTTAAAGAAAACAAATGGAGCGAAAAGGTACTAAAAGCTTTAGATCTTAATGCTGATATATTACCTGAAGCACTTGAATCTACAGGAATTGTTGGAAATATTACAGTTGCATTGCCGATGAACTTGGTCTTACTGGAGACATACAAGTTGTTGCAGGCGGTGCTGACAATAGCTGTGCTGCTATAGGTAATGGTGTTGTAGAGGCTGGACAGTCTATAGTAAGTGTAGGAACAAGCGGAACTGTTGTTGCATTTTTAGACGGTATAAACTCAAAGGTAGATGGTTCTGTACATTTGTTTAACTATTCTTATCCCAATAGTGTTTACGCTATGGGCGTAATGCTTTTAGTGCAGGTGAGTGCCTTAACTGGGTTAAAAGAGGTATTCTTCCTGAAAAGAGCTTTGATGAAATGAATGTTCTAGCAGAAGGTGCAAAAGTAGGAAGTGGTGGGTTGATTTTCCTTCCTTATCTTTGTGGCGAAAGATGTCCTTATAGCGATGCTAATGCAAGAGGTATTTTCTTTGGATTATCTTCTACTACAGGACAAGGTGAAATAGTGCGTGCAGTTATGGAAGGCGTTGCCTTTGGATTTAAGGACTTGTTTGGTCTAGTGTCTGATTTTACAGCCATTAATGAGGTGTATATAACAGGTGGCGGCGCTAAGAGTAACGTTTGGGGTCAAATAATAGCCAACGTTTTGAATAAGCCGCTTAGCATCTAAATGTTGAAGAAGGTCCTGCTTTTGGTGCGGCCTTGATTGCAGCAGTAGGGGCTAACGTTTTTGACAGCTTTAAAACTGCTAAAGGAAAAGACTATGAAAGTTGTTAAAACTATTCAACCTATTAAAGAAGATAGTGAGAAATACGAAAAATTATATGAAGTTTATAAGGATTTATATAATGCAAATGCAGAACTCTATAAAAAATTAGGTGATATTGAATGATAGAAATGGCAATTATCGGTGGCGGGCCAGCTGGACTTTCAGCAGCTATAAACGGCGTGGCAAGGGGTAGAAATGTAAAAATTTTTTCACGAAACAAAGAAACTAGCATGCTATATAAAGCAGAGTTAGTCAACAACCACTTAGGCATGAAAGGTTTCGGGAAAGAAGTTGATTGATTCATTTTATGACCATGCCAGCAGTTTGAATATTCCTGTTGAAGAAGGCAGAATATTACAGGTAGTCCCAATGGGAAACTATTTTTCAATTAACTTCGATAACGATATCTATGAGGCTAAATCAGTTGTTTTAGCTGTTGGAGTTTCTAAAATAGGAGTTTTTAAAGGTGAAAACGAATTTTTGGGTAAAGGTGTAAGTTATTGCGCCACTTGTGATGGTATGCTTTATAAAGGCAAGAACGTTGTTGTTATTTCGGAAATTGAGGAAGCTTTAGATGATTTGGAGTTTTTAAATCAATTATGCAGTAATGTCACATTAATATCTAAAAAGCTAGCAACAGTAAATGTGGATGATGGCATAAAAAAAATAAACTCTAGTGTTACTGAAATTATTGGTGATGATGTTGTTAGCGGAGTTAAGACAAATGATGGTACAGTTGATTGCGATGGAGTGTTCATTATAAAGGAATATGTACCAGCTACCAGCTTAATGTATGGACTTAAAACCAATGAAAACGGCGCTATTGAGGTAAACAGATTTATGGAAACTAACTTACCTGGTGTGTTTGCTTGTGGCGATTGTACGGGATGGCCTTTCCAGTTGAGCAATGCAATAGGGGAAGGACTTATCGCAGCTCAGCAGGCAGATAAGTATTTACGTACCTCATAAAAACAAAAAAGACACTTTGTTGGAGAAAGAAATCTTCAATAAAGTGTCT
>JALQSN010001042.1:0-12364 GCA_023690525.1 Holotrichia oblita
TTGTTAATCTAAACGGGAGGCCAAACTCCCAGCAAGGCACATTAACGCGTTATAGAGATAAATTTTCTCGAGAACCGTTTGATGAATCGGCTTCGCTCTGGGCAAGTTGGTTCATCTTGTTAATCTTAACGAGAGGACAAACCCCCAGGAAGGCACATTAACGCGTTTGAGCGCTGTGACCGTTCAAACTTTCATAAATTTTCTGGACAACTTTTTCATCATATAAATATTACCTAGCTCGATAACCGTTTGATGGATCTGCTTCCTCCTCGGCAAGTAGGTTCACCTTGTTAATCTAAACGGGAGGCCAAACTCCCAGCAAGGCACATTAACGCGTTATAGAGATAAATTTTCTCGAGAACCGTTTGATGAATCGGCTTCGCTCTGGGCAAGTTGGTTCATCTTGTTAATCTTAACGAGAGGACAAACCCCCAGGAAGGCACATTAACGCGTTTGAGCGCTGTGACCGTTCAAACTTTCATAAATTTTCTGGACAACTTTTTCATCATATAAATATTACCTAGCTCGATAACCGTTTGATGGATCTGCTTCCTCCTCGGCAAGTAGGTTCACCTTGTTAATCTAAACGGGAGGCCAAACTCCCAGCAAGGCACATTAACGCGTTATAGAGATAAATTTTCTCGAGAACCGTTTGATGAATCGGCTTCGCTCTGGGCAAGTTGGTTCATCTTGTTAATCTTAACGAGAGGACAAACCCCCAGGAAGGCACATTAACGCGTTTGAGCGCTGTGACCGTTCAAACTTTCATAAATTTTCTGGACAACTTTTTCATCATATAAATATTACCTAGCTCGATAACCGTTTGATGGATCTGCTTCCTCCTCGGCAAGTAGGTTCACCTTGTTAATCTAAACGGGAGGCCAAACTCCCAGCAAGGCACATTAACGCGTTATAGAGATAAATTTTCTCGAGAACCGTTTGATGAATCGGCTTCGCTCTGGGCAAGTTGGTTCATCTTGTTAATCTTAACGAGAGGACAAACCCCCAGGAAGGCACATTAACGCGTTTGAGCGCTGTGACCGTTCAAACTTTCATAAATTTTCTGGACAACTTTTTCATCATATAAATATTACCTAGCTCGATAACCGTTTGATGGATCTGCTTCCTCCTCGGCAAGTAGGTTCACCTTGTTAATCTAAACGGGAGGCCAAACTCCCAGCAAGGCACATTAACGCGTTATAGAGATAAATTTTCTCGAGAACCGTTTGATGAATCGGCTTCGCTCTGGGCAAGTTGGTTCATCTTGTTAATCTTAACGAGAGGACAAACCCCCAGGAAGGCACATTAACGCGTTTGAGCGCTGTGACCGTTCAAACTTTCATAAATTTTCTGGACAACTTTTTCATCATATAAATATTACCTAGCTCGATAACCGTTTGATGGATCTGCTTCCTCCTCGGCAAGTAGGTTCACCTTGTTAATCTAAACGGGAGGCCAAACTCCCAGCAAGGCACATTAACGCGTTATAGAGATAAATTTTCTCGAGAACCGTTTGATGAATCGGCTTCGCTCTGGGCAAGTTGGTTCATCTTGTTAATCTTAACGAGAGGACAAACCCCCAGGAAGGCACATTAACGCGTTTGAGCGCTGTGACCGTTCAAACTTTCATAAATTTTCTGGACAACTTTTTCATCATATAAATATTACCTAGCTCGATAACCGTTTGATGGATCTGCTTCCTCCTCGGCAAGTAGGTTCACCTTGTTAATCTAAACGGGAGGCCAAACTCCCAGCAAGGCACATTAACGCGTTATAGAGATAAATTTTCTCGAGAACCGTTTGATGAATCGGCTTCGCTCTGGGCAAGTTGGTTCATCTTGTTAATCTTAACGAGAGGACAAACCCCCAGGAAGGCACATTAACGCGTTTGAGCGCTGTGACCGTTCAAACTTTCATAAATTTTCTGGACAACTTTTTCATCATATAAATATTACCTAGCTCGATAACCGTTTGATGGATCTGCTTCCTCCTCGGCAAGTAGGTTCACCTTGTTAATCTAAACGGGAGGCCAAACTCCCAGCAAGGCACATTAACGCGTTATAGAGATAAATTTTCTCGAGAACCGTTTGATGAATCGGCTTCGCTCTGGGCAAGTTGGTTCATCTTGTTAATCTTAACGAGAGGACAAACCCCCAGGAAGGCACATTAACGCGTTTGAGCGCTGTGACCGTTCAAACTTTCATAAATTTTCTGGACAACTTTTTCATCATATAAATATTACCTAGCTCGATAACCGTTTGATGGATCTGCTTCCTCCTCGGCAAGTAGGTTCACCTTGTTAATCTAAACGGGAGGCCAAACTCCCAGCAAGGCACATTAACGCGTTATAGAGATAAATTTTCTCGAGAACCGTTTGATGAATCGGCTTCGCTCTGGGCAAGTTGGTTCATCTTGTTAATCTTAACGAGAGGACAAACCCCCAGGAAGGCACATTAACGCGTTTGAGCGCTGTGACCGTTCAAACTTTCATAAATTTTCTGGACAACTTTTTCATCATATAAATATTACCTAGCTCGATAACCGTTTGATGGATCTGCTTCCTCCTCGGCAAGTAGGTTCACCTTGTTAATCTAAACGGGAGGCCAAACTCCCAGCAAGGCACATTAACGCGTTATAGAGATAAATTTTCTCGAGAACCGTTTGATGAATCGGCTTCGCTCTGGGCAAGTTGGTTCATCTTGTTAATCTTAACGAGAGGACAAACCCCCAGGAAGGCACATTAACGCGTTTGAGCGCTGTGACCGTTCAAACTTTCATAAATTTTCTGGACAACTTTTTCATCATATAAATATTACCTAGCTCGATAACCGTTTGATGGATCTGCTTCCTCCTCGGCAAGTAGGTTCACCTTGTTAATCTAAACGGGAGGCCAAACTCCCAGCAAGGCACATTAACGCGTTATAGAGATAAATTTTCTCGAGAACCGTTTGATGAATCGACTTCGCTCTGGGCAAGTTGGTTCATCTTGTTAATCTTAACGAGAGGACAAACCCCCAGGAAGGCACATTAACGCGTTTGAGCGCTGTGACCGTTCAAACTTTCATAAATTTTCTGGACAACTTTTTCATCATATAAATATTACCTAGCTCGATAACCGTTTGATGGATCTGCTTCCTCCTCGGCAAGTAGGTTCACCTTGTTAATCTAAACGGGAGGCCAAACTCCCAGCAAGGCACATTAACGCGTTATAGAGATAAATTTTCTCGAGAACCGTTTGATGAATCGGCTTCGCTCTGGGCAAGTTGGTTCATCTTGTTAATCTTAACGAGAGGACAAACCCCCAGGAAGGCACATTAACGCGTTTGAGCGCTGTGACCGTTCAAACTTTCATAAATTTTCTGGACAACTTTTTCATCATATAAATATTACCTAGCTCGATAACCGTTTGATGGATCTGCTTCCTCCTCGGCAAGTAGGTTCACCTTGTTAATCTAAACGGGAGGCCAAACTCCCAGCAAGGCACATTAACGCGTTATAGAGATAAATTTTCTCGAGAACCGTTTGATGAATCGACTTCGCTCTGGGCAAGTTGGTTCATCTTGTTAATCTTAACGAGAGGACAAACCCCCAGGAAGGCACATTAACGCGTTTGAGCGCTGTGACCGTTCAAACTTTCATAAATTTTCTGGACAACTTTTTCATCATATAAATATTACCTAGCTCGATAACCGTTTGATGGATCTGCTTCCTCCTCGGCAAGTAGGTTCACCTTGTTAATCTAAACGGGAGGCCAAACTCCCAGCAAGGCACATTAACGCGTTATAGAGATAAATTTTCTCGAGAACCGTTTGATGAATCGGCTTCGCTCTGGGCAAGTTGGTTCATCTTGTTAATCTTAACGAGAGGACAAACCCCCAGGAAGGCACATTAACGCGTTTGAGCGCTGTGACCGTTCAAACTTTCATAAATTTTCTGGACAACTTTTTCATCATATAAATATTACCTAGCTCGATAACCGTTTGATGGATCTGCTTCCTCCTCGGCAAGTAGGTTCACCTTGTTAATCTAAACGGGAGGCCAAACTCCCAGCAAGGCACATTAACGCGTTATAGAGATAAATTTTCTCGAGAACCGTTTGATGAATCGGCTTCGCTCTGGGCAAGTTGGTTCATCTTGTTAATCTTAACGAGAGGACAAACCCCCAGGAAGGCACATTAACGCGTTTGAGCGCTGTGACCGTTCAAACTTTCATAAATTTTCTGGACAACTTTTTCATCATATAAATATTACCTAGCTCGATAACCGTTTGATGGATCTGCTTCCTCCTCGGCAAGTAGGTTCACCTTGTTAATCTAAACGGGAGGCCAAACTCCCAGCAAGGCACATTAACGCGTTATAGAGATAAATTTTCTCGAGAACCGTTTGATGAATCGGCTTCGCTCTGGGCAAGTTGGTTCATCTTGTTAATCTTAACGAGAGGACAAACCCCCAGGAAGGCACATTAACGCGTTTGAGCGCTGTGACCGTTCAAACTTTCATAAATTTTCTGGACAACTTTTTCATCATATAAATATTACCTAGCTCGATAACCGTTTGATGGATCTGCTTCCTCCTCGGCAAGTAGGTTCACCTTGTTAATCTAAACGGGAGGCCAAACTCCCAGCAAGGCACATTAACGCGTTATAGAGATAAATTTTCTCGAGAACCGTTTGATGAATCGACTTCGCTCTGGGCAAGTTGGTTCATCTTGTTAATCTTAACGAGAGGACAAACCCCCAGGAAGGCACATTAACGCGTTTGAGCGCTGTGACCGTTCAAACTTTCATAAATTTTCTGGACAACTTTTTCATCATATAAATATTACCTAGCTCGATAACCGTTTGATGGATCTGCTTCCTCCTCGGCAAGTAGGTTCACCTTGTTAATCTAAACGGGAGGCCAAACTCCCAGCAAGGCACATTAACGCGTTATAGAGATAAATTTTCTCGAGAACCGTTTGATGAATCGACTTCGCTCTGGGCAAGTTGGTTCATCTTGTTAATCTTAACGAGAGGACAAACCCCCAGGAAGGCACATTAACGCGTTTGAGCGCTGTGACCGTTCAAACTTTCATAAATTTTCTGGACAACTTTTTCATCATATAAATATTACCTAGCTCGATAACCGTTTGATGGATCTGCTTCCTCCTCGGCAAGTAGGTTCACCTTGTTAATCTAAACGGGAGGCCAAACTCCCAGCAAGGCACATTAACGCGTTATAGAGATAAATTTTCTCGAGAACCGTTTGATGAATCGGCTTCGCTCTGGGCAAGTTGGTTCATCTTGTTAATCTTAACGAGAGGACAAACCCCCAGGAAGGCACATTAACGCGTTTGAGCGCTGTGACCGTTCAAACTTTCATAAATTTTCTGGACAACTTTTTCATCATATAAATATTACCTAGCTCGATAACCGTTTGATGGATCTGCTTCCTCCTCGGCAAGTAGGTTCACCTTGTTAATCTAAACGGGAGGCCAAACTCCCAGCAAGGCACATTAACGCGTTATAGAGATAAATTTTCTCGAGAACCGTTTGATGAATCGGCTTCGCTCTGGGCAAGTTGGTTCATCTTGTTAATCTTAACGAGAGGACAAACCCCAGGAAGGCACATTAACGCGTTTGAGCGCTGTGACCGTTCAAACTTTCATAAATTTTCTGGACAACTTTTTCATCATATAAATATTACCTAGCTCGATAACCGTTTGATGGATCTGCTTCCTCCTCGGCAAGTAGGTTCACCTTGTTAATCTAAACGGGAGGCCAAACTCCCAGCAAGGCACATTAACGCGTTATAGAGATAAATTTTCTCGAGAACCGTTTGATGAATCGGCTTCGCTCTGGGCAAGTTGGTTCATCTTGTTAATCTTAACGAGAGGACAAACCCCCAGGAAGGCACATTAACGCGTTTGAGCGCTGTGACCGTTCAAACTTTCATAAATTTTCTGGACAACTTTTTCATCATATAAATATTACCTAGCTCGATAACCGTTTGATGGATCTGCTTCCTCCTCGGCAAGTAGGTTCACCTTGTTAATCTAAACGGGAGGCCAAACTCCCAGCAAGGCACATTAACGCGTTATAGAGATAAATTTTCTCGAGAACCGTTTGATGAATCGACTTCGCTCTGGGCAAGTTGGTTCATCTTGTTAATCTTAACGAGAGGACAAACCCCCAGGAAGGCACATTAACGCGTTTGAGCGCTGTGACCGTTCAAACTTTCATAAATTTTCTGGACAACTTTTTCATCATATAAATATTACCTAGCTCGATAACCGTTTGATGGATCTGCTTCCTCCTCGGCAAGTAGGTTCACCTTGTTAATCTAAACGGGAGGCCAAACTCCCAGCAAGGCACATTAACGCGTTATAGAGATAAATTTTCTCGAGAACCGTTTGATGAATCGGCTTCGCTCTGGGCAAGTTGGTTCATCTTGTTAATCTTAACGAGAGGACAAACCCCCAGGAAGGCACATTAACGCGTTTGAGCGCTGTGACCGTTCAAACTTTCATAAATTTTCTGGACAACTTTTTCATCATATAAATATTACCTAGCTCGATAACCGTTTGATGGATCTGCTTCCTCCTCGGCAAGTAGGTTCACCTTGTTAATCTAAACGGGAGGCCAAACTCCCAGCAAGGCACATTAACGCGTTATAGAGATAAATTTTCTCGAGAACCGTTTGATGAATCGGCTTCGCTCTGGGCAAGTTGGTTCATCTTGTTAATCTTAACGAGAGGACAAACCCCCAGGAAGGCACATTAACGCGTTTGAGCGCTGTGACCGTTCAAACTTTCATAAATTTTCTGGACAACTTTTTCATCATATAAATATTACCTAGCTCGATAACCGTTTGATGGATCTGCTTCCTCCTCGGCAAGTAGGTTCACCTTGTTAATCTAAACGGGAGGCCAAACTCCCAGCAAGGCACATTAACGCGTTATAGAGATAAATTTTCTCGAGAACCGTTTGATGAATCGACTTCGCTCTGGGCAAGTTGGTTCATCTTGTTAATCTTAACGAGAGGACAAACCCCCAGGAAGGCACATTAACGCGTTTGAGCGCTGTGACCGTTCAAACTTTCATAAATTTTCTGGACAACTTTTTCATCATATAAATATTACCTAGCTCGATAACCGTTTGATGGATCTGCTTCCTCCTCGGCAAGTAGGTTCACCTTGTTAATCTAAACGGGAGGCCAAACTCCCAGCAAGGCACATTAACGCGTTATAGAGATAAATTTTCTCGAGAACCGTTTGATGAATCGCTTCGCTCTGGGCAAGTTGGTTCATCTTGTTAATCTTAACGAGAGGACAAACCCCCAGGAAGGCACATTAACGCGTTTGAGCGCTGTGACCGTTCAAACTTTCATAAATTTTCTGGACAACTTTTTCATCATATAAATATTACCTAGCTCGATAACCGTTTGATGGATCTGCTTCCTCCTCGGCAAGTAGGTTCACCTTGTTAATCTAAACGGGAGGCCAAACTCCCAGCAAGGCACATTAACGCGTTATAGAGATAAATTTTCTCGAGAACCGTTTGATGAATCGGCTTCGCTCTGGGCAAGTTGGTTCATCTTGTTAATCTTAACGAGAGGACAAACCCCCAGGAAGGCACATTAACGCGTTTGAGCGCTGTGACCGTTCAAACTTTCATAAATTTTCTGGACAACTTTTTCATCATATAAATATTACCTAGCTCGATAACCGTTTGATGGATCTGCTTCCTCCTCGGCAAGTAGGTTCACCTTGTTAATCTAAACGGGAGGCCAAACTCCCAGCAAGGCACATTAACGCGTTATAGAGATAAATTTTCTCGAGAACCGTTTGATGAATCGGCTTCGCTCTGGGCAAGTTGGTTCATCTTGTTAATCTTAACGAGAGGACAAACCCCCAGGAAGGCACATTAACGCGTTTGAGCGCTGTGACCGTTCAAACTTTCATAAATTTTCTGGACAACTTTTTCATCATATAAATATTACCTAGCTCGATAACCGTTTGATGGATCTGCTTCCTCCTCGGCAAGTAGGTTCACCTTGTTAATCTAAACGGGAGGCCAAACTCCCAGCAAGGCACATTAACGCGTTATAGAGATAAATTTTCTCGAGAACCGTTTGATGAATCGGCTTCGCTCTGGGCAAGTTGGTTCATCTTGTTAATCTTAACGAGAGGACAAACCCCCAGGAAGGCACATTAACGCGTTTGAGCGCTGTGACCGTTCAAACTTTCATAAATTTTCTGGACAACTTTTTCATCATATAAATATTACCTAGCTCGATAACCGTTTGATGGATCTGCTTCCTCCTCGGCAAGTAGGTTCACCTTGTTAATCTAAACGGGAGGCCAAACTCCCAGCAAGGCACATTAACGCGTTATAGAGATAAATTTTCTCGAGAACCGTTTGATGAATCGGCTTCGCTCTGGGCAAGTTGGTTCATCTTGTTAATCTTAACGAGAGGACAAACCCCAGGAAGGCACATTAACGCGTTTGAGCGCTGTGACCGTTCAAACTTTCATAAATTTTCTGGACAACTTTTTCATCATATAAATATTACCTAGCTCGATAACCGTTTGATGGATCTGCTTCCTCCTCGGCAAGTAGGTTCACCTTGTTAATCTAAACGGGAGGCCAAACTCCCAGCAAGGCACATTAACGCGTTATAGAGATAAATTTTCTCGAGAACCGTTTGATGAATCGGCTTCGCTCTGGGCAAGTTGGTTCATCTTGTTAATCTTAACGAGAGGACAAACCCCCAGGAAGGCACATTAACGCGTTTGAGCGCTGTGACCGTTCAAACTTTCATAAATTTTCTGGACAACTTTTTCATCATATAAATATTACCTAGCTCGATAACCGTTTGATGGATCTGCTTCCTCCTCGGCAAGTAGGTTCACCTTGTTAATCTAAACGGGAGGCCAAACTCCCAGCAAGGCACATTAACGCGTTATAGAGATAAATTTTCTCGAGAACCGTTTGATGAATCGGCTTCGCTCTGGGCAAGTTGGTTCATCTTGTTAATCTTAACGAGAGGACAAACCCCCAGGAAGGCACATTAACGCGTTTGAGCGCTGTGACCGTTCAAACTTTCATAAATTTTCTGGACAACTTTTTCATCATATAAATATTACCTAGCTCGATAACCGTTTGATGGATCTGCTTCCTCCTCGGCAAGTAGGTTCACCTTGTTAATCTAAACGGGAGGCCAAACTCCCAGCAAGGCACATTAACGCGTTATAGAGATAAATTTTCTCGAGAACCGTTTGATGAATCGGCTTCGCTCTGGGCAAGTTGGTTCATCTTGTTAATCTTAACGAGAGGACAAACCCCAGGAAGGCACATTAACGCGTTTGAGCGCTGTGACCGTTCAAACTTTCATAAATTTTCTGGACAACTTTTTCATCATATAAATATTACCTAGCTCGATAACCGTTTGATGGATCTGCTTCCTCCTCGGCAAGTAGGTTCACCTTGTTAATCTAAACGGGAGGCCAAACTCCCAGCAAGGCACATTAACGCGTTATAGAGATAAATTTTCTCGAGAACCGTTTGATGAATCGCTTCGCTCTGGGCAAGTTGGTTCATCTTGTTAATCTTAACGAGAGGACAAACCCCCAGGAAGGCACATTAACGCGTTTGAGCGCTGTGACCGTTCAAACTTTCATAAATTTTCTGGACAACTTTTTCATCATATAAATATTACCTAGCTCGATAACCGTTTGATGGATCTGCTTCCTCCTCGGCAAGTAGGTTCACCTTGTTAATCTAAACGGGAGGCCAAACTCCCAGCAAGGCACATTAACGCGTTATAGAGATAAATTTTCTCGAGAACCGTTTGATGAATCGGCTTCGCTCTGGGCAAGTTGGTTCATCTTGTTAATCTTAACGAGAGGACAAACCCCCAGGAAGGCACATTAACGCGTTTGAGCGCTGTGACCGTTCAAACTTTCATAAATTTTCTGGACAACTTTTTCATCATATAAATATTACCTAGCTCGATAACCGTTTGATGGATCTGCTTCCTCCTCGGCAAGTAGGTTCACCTTGTTAATCTAAACGGAGGCCAAACTCCCAGCAAGGCACATTAACGCGTTATAGAGATAAATTTTCTCGAGAACCGTTTGATGAATCGGCTTCGCTCTGGGCAAGTTGGTTCATCTTGTTAATCTTAACGAGAGGACAAACCCCCAGGAAGGCACATTAACGCGTTTGAGCGCTGTGACCGTTCAAACTTTCATAAATTTTCTGGACAACTTTTTCATCATATAAATATTACCTAGCTCGATAACCGTTTGATGGATCTGCTTCCTCCTCGGCAAGTAGGTTCACCTTGTTAATCTAAACGGGAGGCCAAACTCCCAGCAAGGCACATTAACGCGTTATAGAGATAAATTTTCTCGAGAACCGTTTGATGAATCGGCTTCGCTCTGGGCAAGTTGGTTCATCTTGTTAATCTTAACGAGAGGACAAACCCCCAGGAAGGCACATTAACGCGTTTGAGCGCTGTGACCGTTCAAACTTTCATAAATTTTCTGGACAACTTTTTCATCATATAAATATTACCTAGCTCGATAACCGTTTGATGGATCTGCTTCCTCCTCGGCAAGTAGGTTCACCTTGTTAATCTAAACGGGAGGCCAAACTCCCAGCAAGGCACATTAACGCGTTATAGAGATAAATTTTCTCGAGAACCGTTTGATGAATCGACTTCGCTCTGGGCAAGTTGGTTCATCTTGTTAATCTTAACGAGAGGACAAACCCCCAGGAAGGCACATTAACGCGTTTGAGCGCTGTGACCGTTCAAACTTTCATAAATTTTCTGGACAACTTTTTCATCATATAAATATTACCTAGCTCGATAACCGTTTGATGGATCTGCTTCCTCCTCGGCAAGTAGGTTCACCTTGTTAATCTAAACGGGAGGCCAAACTCCCAGCAAGGCACATTAACGCGTTATAGAGATAAATTTTCTCGAGAACCGTTTGATGAATCGACTTCGCTCTGGGCAAGTTGGTTCATCTTGTTAATCTTAACGAGAGGACAAACCCCCAGGAAGGCACATTAACGCGTTTGAGCGCTGTGACCGTTCAAACTTTCATAAATTTTCTGGACAACTTTTTCATCATATAAATATTACCTAGCTCGATAACCGTTTGATGGATCTGCTTCCTCCTCGGCAAGTAGGTTCACCTTGTTAATCTAAACGGGAGGCCAAACTCCCAGCAAGGCACATTAACGCGTTATAGAGATAAATTTTCTCGAGAACCGTTTGATGAATCGGCTTCGCTCTGGGCAAGTTGGTTCATCTTGTTAATCTTAACGAGAGGACAAACCCCCAGGAAGGCACATTAACGCGTTTGAGCGCTGTGACCGTTCAAACTTTCATAAATTTTCTGGACAACTTTTTCATCATATAAATATTACCTAGCTCGATAACCGTTTGATGGATCTGCTTCCTCCTCGGCAAGTAGGTTCACCTTGTTAATCTAAACGGGAGGCCAAACTCCCAGCAAGGCACATTAACGCGTTATAGAGATAAATTTTCTCGAGAACCGTTTGATGAATCGGCTTCGCTCTGGGCAAGTTGGTTCATCTTGTTAATCTTAACGAGAGGACAAACCCCCAGGAAGGCACATTAACGCGTTTGAGCGCTGTGACCGTTCAAACTTTCATAAATTTTCTGGACAACTTTTTCATCATATAAATATTACCTAGCTCGATAACCGTTTGATGGATCTGCTTCCTCCTCGGCAAGTAGGTTCACCTTGTTAATCTAAACGGGAGGCCAAACTCCCAGCAAGGCACATTAACGCGTTATAGAGATAAATTTTCTCGAGAACCGTTTGATGAATCGGCTTCGCTCTGGGCAAGTTGGTTCATCTTGTTAATCTTAACGAGAGGACAAACCCCCAGGAAGGCACATTAACGCGTTTGAGCGCTGTGACCGTTCAAACTTTCATAAATTTTCTGGACAACTTTTTCATCATATAAATATTACCTAGCTCGATAACCGTTTGATGGATCTGCTTCCTCCTCGGCAAGTAGGTTCACCTTGTTAATCTAAACGGGAGGCCAAACTCCCAGCAAGGCACATTAACGCGTTATAGAGATAAATTTTCTCGAGAACCGTTTGATGAATCGACTTCGCTCTGGGCAAGTTGGTTCATCTTGTTAATCTTAACGAGAGGACAAACCCCCAGGAAGGCACATTAACGCGTTTGAGCGCTGTGACCGTTCAAACTTTCATAAATTTTCTGGACAACTTTTTCATCATATAAATATTACCTAGCTCGATAACCGTTTGATGGATCTGCTTCCTCCTCGGCAAGTAGGTTCACCTTGTTAATCTAAACGGGAGGCCAAACTCC
>JALQSN010001043.1:0-12282 GCA_023690525.1 Holotrichia oblita
GACAAATATGGTGATGACTCCGGAGTTGTTTTACGCGGCAGGCTTGATACCCGTAAATATGGAACTGGTTGCCGGATGGTCATCGCTTCGTTTGTCGAGAAAATATATTTCGCAAAGCGAAGGGAACGGATTAAGCCCTTCTGTCTGTTCTTACCACAAAGCGACAATAGGACTAATTGAGGACGGAGGATTGGAGCTGTCCTTTGGGAGCCGCTGTTTCATCTCATATCTGTGACGGCGGCATCGGTATTGTAAATTATTTCAGACATAAATACGGAACTGATACCTTTATTTTAAATGTGCCGTTTAATAGAAAGGCAATAGATAAGGATTGTTTGGTTGAGCAGTATAAAAATCTGGTGACATGGATCGAAAACTATACCGGCAAAAAGCTCTCAGACAGTAAAATTCGGGAAGCGTTAACAATTTCGAACAAAACAAGGGAATTGGATGAAGGTTCTTGAGATTAAGAAAGGAATACCTGTAGTTCCGGGACGATTTATGCTGAGAAACTTGTTTGGCGCGACTTTCTTGTTTGGTTCGCAGTTCGGTTATGATGTAGTTAAAGCATATTATGATGAAATGCTGGAAAGATATGAGAAAGCCAAGCGAATAATCATTTCTAAAGAACGCAAACGGATTTTATGGATCCATTTTGCGCCGTTATATAATAACAACTTACTGGAATACTTTGAAGAAGAACTTGGATGTTACATAGTTTTTGATATTACCGGTCATATTTATTGGCCTGAATATG
Organism: Holotrichia oblita; assembly: GCA_023690525.1. Classification (NCBI taxonomy): domain Eukaryota; kingdom Metazoa; phylum Arthropoda; class Insecta; order Coleoptera; family Scarabaeidae; genus Holotrichia; species Holotrichia oblita. Next base: position 758 of record JALQSN010001043.1, read on the forward strand.
ATATCGAAAAACCTCTGGAAAGCCTTGCTGAACGTGCAATCTCCCATTTCTATCTGGGAGAAGCGGAAGAACGGAATCAACTGTATGCGGAAATCATTCGGGACTATAAGATAGATGGCGTTATACATATGATGCACAATGGTTGCCGGGCGATACCAGGAGGATCATGGCAAGTGCGGGATGTGGCGGATGATTTGTGAACGTGCCTTATCTTGAACTATCCGGAGATTGTATTGATCCGAGAGGTTTTTCGGAGGAACAGATGAAATTGCGACTAGAAGCTTTTAAAGAAACGGTTTGGAGGCGATAGATTGTATTTAGGTATTGACGTAGGCTCTGTAACAACAGATGCCGTGCTATTGAATGATGAAAAGAAAATCATCGCTTTTTCCATCGTGAAGAGCGGATTTGACCATAGAACAGCCATTGATAAGGTTGTAAATGATATTTGCGTAAAAGCGAAAATTGAGAAATCGCAGATTAAAAGTATTGTTTCAACAGGTTACGGAAGACGAAATGTAACAGAAGCGGACAAGATTGTCACGGAAATATCCTGCCATGCAATGGGTATTCATTTTTTAGCGCCTGATATCCGTATGGTTATTGATATAGGAGGACAGGACAGCAAAGTGATCCGCGTTTCCGAGGATGGATATGCCGAGACATTTTACATGAATGATAAGTGCGCCGCGGGTACGGGAAGATTTCTTGAAGTGATGGCGCATGCGATGGAAATTGATATTAATGATTTGGGCGCGATTGCCCTAACCGCTGGAAAAGGCTGAACCGATCAGCAGCATTTGTACAGTGTTTGCGGAGTCAGAGGTCATATCAAAGATCGCTGAAGGAAAACCGAAAGAAAAATTATCGCCGGTCTTCATCAGGCTATCGGTGAACGATTGATGGGAATGGTTGCAACTATCGGAATTAAAAGCCTGTTGCATTAACTGGCGGAGTTGCGAAGAACCAGGGTATAAGCAAAGCATTAGTCAAAATATCTGGGGAGAAGATATTTACAGACCGGAAGAACCGCAAATCGTCGGCGCTCTTGGAGCTGCGGTGTTTGCGATGGATCATTATATAAATAGGTTTGGCAAAGATAAAAAGCGGATGCGGAGATAAAACAAATGAGTAGTTTTTTATCGAAATTGGACTTAACGATAAGATATCATGAATCTATCGGCGAACAGCATATGGCGTATTATTTACAGAACCAATCAGATGTACTGAGAAATATAACGGAACACAAAAAAAACTATCTTGTGGCAACATATTATGTTCCGGGGGAATTACTGGAACTTTTGGATGTAGAAGTTGTTTATATGGAAAGGCTCGCGGGACTTGCCGCCGCGTGGCGAATATTCGATAAGTCCTGTTTCAATGGCAATAGAAAAAGGTTTTCCCGCCTGCTCATGTTCTTATCAGGCGATTATTTGATTTGTTGATTGAAGAAGAGGTCATTCCAAAACCTGTTGGTTTTGTGGCGTTGAGTTACGCTTGCAATGATGCATGGAAATATTGCAAAACAGCTGCGGAAAAATACAACGTTCCATTTTATTATATTGATGTTCCGAAAGTATCGGGTAACGACCAGCAATTTTATTTAGCAAAACAACTTGAAAAACTATATCATCAGCTTAGAGCATCGTTTCCGGCGAAAACAAGCATGAGAGGACGTTATTAATGCATCAAACGAAGCGCAGGATATTAAGGAACGAAATTGATTTATTAAGGCAGATAAATCCCGGAAATATACTTGATTTCTTTAAGCTCTTTCCATTGTATAACGATCTTGGGAAAAAGAGTACCGTGGAAATACTTAATTTGTTTAAAGGCAAACTCGAAGTAAAGGAATCGGATGACAACCGAAATACGCCGAAGATTCTCTGGCTTGGCATAGTTCCTCTTTATAAAAACAACATTATTTCAAATACAGAAAAAACTGGAATGTAAAGTTGTATGTGAGGAAATGTTTGATTTTGGTGAAATAAAATTAACCTACGATACTTTTTTTGAAAATCTTGCGCAGCGAATTATGCGTTCGAGGTTTTTTTCTTTAGAAAGCCGCATGGAAGCGATATTAAAAAGCGTAAGTGATTTTGAAATACAGGGCATTATTCATTTTTCGCAGAGAAATTGCATATTTCTTCCTTCAATGGTTCCGTTTATACGAAAGAAAGCGGAAGAATCCAAATCCCATTTATTGAAATACGGGGAGATGTGGTTGATCCTGATTATTTTGATGAAGAAAATTGGAATCAATTGAAATATTTCAATGAACAGATACATGGGAGGTCATAATGTACGTTGATACCGACATCCGCGAGGATGTGTGTTTTATATATTTGAACAGACCGGACACAAACAGTTTGAATCAGGTTTGTTGGATGAGTTATATGACAAAGTGTGTTGGGCTTCTGATCATCAAAGTATAAGAGCGGTAATTTTGACGAGTAAATTACCTTTCGGGTTTTCATCGGGTTTGGATTTGGGAAGTTTTATGGATGCCCAGCAATTGGTTTTTGCTGAGAAGGTTTTTAACGCAGTATATAAATCCTTTCAGATAGTAAAACAATTTTGCAATCGCCTAAGATATTTATTGCCGCTCTTGCAGGGACCGGTGATAGGCTCGGCGGCGTCAATGGCTTTCAGCTGTGATTTTCGTATTGCCGCTCCCGGAACATGGTTTTGGCTGCCGGACACGCAGTACGGCGGGTTCTTGGCTGACGGAGGCATTGAACTGCTTAAAAGGCTAATCGGGAATTCACGGACAACTATGCTTGCGCTGACAAACGACCGGATAAATCTTGACGCTGCGGATAATGGGGCTTGATATATAAAACGGTTGACCGTAAAGAACTTGATGAAACAGCCTTTACAACCGCAAAACGGTTGTGCGGTTATTCATTTCAAACATTGAGTCACACAAAAAATCATTAATGAAGGATTGTTAAATGATTTTCGCGAAGAACAGTTGAAAGAAATTTTGACTTCAGAAGAGACTTATGAAAAAGCTTCAAACATATATGCGGAACAGCCGCAAAACATAAACTATCGAGGAGGACTCCATATGTCTATCGAAGGAAAAAACATTATTGTATCCGGAGGTTCAAGAGGAATCGGGAAAGCGATTGTTCTTGGATATGGCGGAACAAGGCGCAAATGTGGCGTTTACATTTCTGAGCAATAATGAAGCGGCAAATGGGGTGCTGGATGAAAGCCGGAACTTAAAGGAACAGTCAAAGCATATCAGGTCGATATACGGGATCAGCAGCAGAGTGAAGAAATTGATTTCTGATTTTGTTAAAGAACATGGCTGTATTGATGTTGTAGTCAATAACGCCGGCATACGTCAGGATAAGTCCATAGCATTTATGTCCGCTGAAAATTGGAATGATGTGCTTGATACAAACCTTAATGGTGCATTTTATCTCACGCAAATAGCAATATTTCATATGATAAAGAAAAAATCCGGTAGAGTGATATTTATCAGTTCCATCAGCGGTATTTTTGGAATCCCCGGACAGGTGAACTATTCCTCCGCAAAAGCAGGTTTATTAGGGATTTACGCGTTCACTTGCAAAAGAAGTTGCACCGTATGGAATCAGTGTCAATGCTATTGCTCCTGGAGGGGTTGACACGGATATGGTGTCAACTATGAATGAAAAAGATAAAGAAAAACTACTTCAGGGCGTTCCGTTGGGACGCCTATGTGCAGAGTTGATGAAGTGGCGAGCGTCGTTAAATTTTTAGCTGATGACAACGCCCCGGAATATCTTACTGGAACTGTGATTCCTTTAGACGGGGGCCTTGGGTTATAGTGAGACCGGAAATTGACGCTCTGACAGGATTATGGAATCGTGATACGGTTATTCATTATCTTAACGCAAAGATAAGCGGTAGAACAGCATTTTCAATTGCGCTTTGTGATATTGATTTTTTTATCAATATAGATTCAAAGGTCGGAAGTTCTGAAGGCGATAAATTTTATCGAGAATGGCCAATTTTTTCTCATCTTCGATAATGAATTTATAACAGGAAGATATTGCAGCGACAGCTTTATATTGATATTTGAAAACCTGATAAAGAACATACAATATCATTTGTTGATGAATTGAGAAAACAATTCAGAAAACAGAGATTCATGGATCCGACAGTCGATATACGCGAAAGTCCCAATTACAGTAAGTTTTGGAATTGCTTGCTATTCCGCTGATGAGTGCATTGAACGTTTATTAAAAAAGGCTGAGATTGCTATTGCTGAAGCAAAGAAAAAGGAAGAAACCGCGTTGTTTGTTCCGACTATAATGAAATGCAGATTATCAATGAATGATCATTCAGGCGTTTCAACGTTGATAGGGGGTCTTGTAGGCTATAGCGGAGATGGAGGAATTGCAAGACGCACAGATTGCCGAGCCTTACGGATTGGATGTTAACCGCCAACGAATTGCTCATTGCCGACAGAGGTAATCACGCGATAAGGCTTGTAGATCGCAAAGGAATAATTACAACGGTTGCCGGCGATGGAATCTATGGTTATTCCGGCGACGGCGGTCGCAATAAAGCCCGCTTTAACAAGCCGAGCGGTGTAGCGGCGGGCCTGGGCGGTTGTATTTATATTGCGGATACCGGAAACCATTGTATCAGAAAATAAATGGACAAGGAATTATCGAAACGCTTGCGGGTTGTGGTAGGGAAGGTTATGAAGGAGATGGAATGCTGGAAAACAAGCGAAGTTCAGCAGGCCGGGCGGAGTTGTCGTAGATATGCAAAACAACGTATATACAAACGATTATGGTAACAATGTCATACGGGTAATCAGAAACGATGGATAGTATATACTGCAGCAGGCTCTGGAGAGTTTGGATATAGCGGTGATGGCGGAGACCCTGAAAGCGTCAATGGACAAACCATATGGCCTTGCGGTCAGCAAAGACGGTCAATATATTTACATAGCGGATTACGGAAACCATTGCATCAGAGAAGTAGATGTGGTTGCCAATAAAATAAGGACCATTTGCGGAACAGGCGAACCCGGCTATTCTGGTGATGGAGGAAGCGGGCAAAAAGCGCAATTGAACGGTCCCTTTTTGGGTATGCGTTTGGAAAGAAAAATACCTGTTAATAGCCGATGCTGAGAATAATTGTATCAGGATATTAGATATAAAAACAAATATAATTAATACTTTAACAGGTGATGGAAAGCACGGTTATGTAGATTCACGGACGCATGACGGTTTAGTCAAATACAATATCCCTGCAGGTATGACGATAGATTATATGAGTAATTATTTATATATTGCCGATTATGCAAATAATGCAATAAGGGTATGTAATTTAAATTCTGCTCATTCTAACACGGGACGGTCAATTTTATGATAATAATCCCCATATTGATTTTTTTGTTTGTATTGGCAGCTTTTATTTACTGCCTTTCCTTAACAATAAAGAGTTATAAATCAGTTTATGAATTAACGCGTCCGGTAAAGCATAAATACGATAATTATTTGAAAATTCCTTATACATATAAAAAATTTGAGTTTAATGACGCGCGACGGTGTAAAACTGATTGGTATAGATTATCAGCCGAAGACAATCTGCAAAGGTACCATTCTTGTATGTCACTTTTTAGGGGGAAGCAAAGAAGCCATTTTGATGTTTGTGGATTCGCTTCTTATGAATGGATATCGGATTCTTAGTTTTGATAATCGTAATCACGGTGAAAGTGAAACACATAAAGGAATAAAAGTTTCTTTGAAAATAGATTTCGATGCTTTTTATGAGAAAGTAAAGAGCATGGGGATAAAAGGTCCTTTTGGAATTATGGGATTTTCTATGGGAGCATCTCAAGCGCTTGGGCGATGCATGAATACAGTGATGTACAAGCTGTTATTACTGACAGCGGTCCGCTATTATATGTAAAAAAATATTTAAATTATGTTTTAGATGATAAAAAAGTTAAGAACCCCTGTGCACAGAGCGATGTTCCTGTTTATTTTTCAGCACTATGTTGGTTTTCAAGAATGGCGAAGAAAACGATAAATTATTAAGGAGCTAAAAAAGGGAAACCTGTTTTACTTATCCACGGTGAAAAAGATAACATTATATCAGTTGATGATCCAAAACTTGCCTATGAATTACTAAAATCAGATGAAGCGGTTTTATGGTTTGTTCCCGCGTTCAGGCATTTGACAAATAGGCATCTGAAACCAAAAGAATATGATGAAAGGATAGTAGCGTTCTTCGATAAGAACATTGCTGAGAAAAAGAGCGATGAAAAAATAGCGTTGATATCTCCTAAAGGCAATGCTTTTGGGAAGAACGAAAAATTATTGAATTTTTAAAAGGTACGAGCGGAATGGAGAGTTTTCGTGCTCTCTGGACTGGACCGAATCTTGGTTTGATTACCATAGCAGCCTTATTTCCTGCGGATTGGGAAGTTGAATATATTGATGAAAACTATAAAGCGATTGATTATGAGAAAAAATACGATATTATTTGTACCAGCGCAATGACTCAGCAAATTGTAAACGCTTACAAAATAATAGATAGATTTAGAAACCTGAATGTACTTACAGTCATTGGAGGAATACACGCCACTGTTTTGCCTGATGAAGCGGCACAGCATGCTGACGTTGTAATGGTTGGCGAAGGAGAAGTGACTTGGCTGCAGTTTCTGTCGGATTATGAAAAGGAGATATAAAGAGAGTTTACAGAGATGATTCGGATAAAAAATACCAATTTGAACAGCATTTGGTACCAAGATTTGATTGCTTGAAAGGATATGACTATCCGATCATTACGCTTCAGACGACTCGCGGATGCCCGCATGATTGCTCTTTCTGCTGTGCGTCAAAGGTGTTCGGATCAGGATATCGGCGGAAGGATAATTCGGATATTCTAAAAGAACTTGAGATAATCCGTAAAATGTTTCCCAGTGCACTGATATTATTTGCAGATGATAATTTTCTGGTTCATCGAAAAGAATGCAAGTCCCTTTTAAAAGAGATGATTGGGTTAGATATAAGGTGGCTTGCCCAAACGGATGTATCAATCGCACAAGATGATGAATTGTTAGAACTGATGGTGCTGTCCGGTTGCCAATGGGTTGTGATTGGTTTTGAAAGCGTACATTTTGACAGTTTGTATCAGTTGGATAATAAAAACTGGAAGCTAAAACAGCTTCCACGCTATGAGCAGGCTATAGAGGAGATACAATCTTTCGGAATTGGAGTGTATGGAACCTTTATAGTTGGTCTTGATGAAGATGATAAAAATGTTTTCGAGGAAACCGAAAACTTCATCAAAAGGAATAATTTATACGGAGTGAATATTACAGTCCCTACACCTTTACCTGGAACACGGTTAAGAGAAAAGATGGCTGATGAAAACCGTATTTTAGTTGACGATTGGAGCTATTATACTTTTTGGGATGTGACTATCCAACCAAAGAAAATGCAGACTAATGAGTTGGAAGAAGGATTATTAAGGATATATAAAAACATTTTTGATGAATCCCTGATATATCAGAGGCTAACTCATATGAAAGTGTCTAGCAAAGAGAAGAAATCATATTATGAAAAACAGCATGCAGCAGAAAGGGGAAACATGAACATCTCTCACAACTACTCAATAGCATTTCCCGCAAGGGACGCTTTTTATCACGGTTTATCCAGAGATTTTTACGACGAATTCAATGAGTTTAGAAATGTCTTTGATGAAGCAAGTGATTTTATGAACGAGGATTTGCATGAAGTTTCATATGTTAATCCCAAAATAAAGCCTGAACTGCATACAGTTTGTCTTATAACTCATTGCATGGCACTTTATCAGTTGCTGCTTTTACATATAAAGAAACCATACTCTGCTATGGGGTTTAGTCAGGGCGAATTTGCCGCAGTTGCGGCGGCGGGATCGTTCCTTTTCCCGAAGTATTAAAGCTTGTTTATGAATTGGAATTATTGTTGAGTAACGATACAGCCATTAAAAAAGGCTCAATGGTACGAGTGATGGAGTTGGATCGGGAAATCCTCAGAGAATGTTGTAATTCTATAGATCCTGATGGCGAAAGCATCACTTTATCAATTACGTATTCGCAAGAACAAAATGTTGTTTCTGGGAGGAATGATAAAATAAAAGAGTTATCAAAACTGGCAAAAGAAAAGGGTGCCAGATGGGTAATTCCTTTAGAGGGAGGCGGTGGCTTTCATAGCCCGTTATGCCGGGACATTTTGAAAACCTCGGGACGAATTTTTGATAAATATCAATTTCATGATGCTGAATACGCTGTTTTTTCCTGTGTAGACGGTAAAATGGCTACAGACGGGAAAAGCATAAAGGAAAAATTGGCACGGCAAATAGCCGCGCCGATAATATGGGACATGTTGATTAAAAATCAAAAAGAATATGGGAGCAAGTGTATCTTGGAATTGGGACCAGGATGCACTATTTCGGGGAATACACGTATCATTGATGAAAGCATAACGTGCAGTTGGATAAATGATATGAGTGATTTTAAAAAAATAATCATGGTATCCAAATAATATTTGGAGGAGTTGCTAAATGGGAGACTTAGAATATATTAATAATAAAAAGTTGCTTATATCAGAAAAAAATAAATTTTCGTCATTAACTGATATCCTGAAATTGCCGGACGAAAAGTTGGTAGTTATTGCCGGGCCGTGTGCTGTTGAGAAGTATTCTATATTCGAAGAAGTCGCTATATTTCTAAAAAGTATTGGAGTTCAGTGTATACGGGGTGGAGCTTATAAGCCAAGAACCTCCCCATATGATTTTCAAGGATTACGAGAAAAAGGTTTAAAAATATTACATGAGGTTGCGAAAAAGCATAACTTATCTATAATAACCGAGGTTGTAGACACACGGCATGTTGAGATGGTGTCAAAATACGCTGATATTCTGCAGGTTGGTTCACGTAATATGCATAATTATGAATTGCTGAAAGAGGTTGGAATTTCAGGACACCCCGTGATGTTGAAAAGGGATTTAATGCAACTATTGACGAGTTTATTCTTGCAGCTGAATATATAGCGTTAAATGGGAACAGAAATATCATTTTGTGTGAAAGAGGCATTCGTACATTTGAAAAAAAGACACGTAACACGCTTGATATTTCATGTGTGCCTATAATTAAACTTGAAACGAGTTTACCAATAGTTACTGATTTAAGCCATTCTTTAGGAAGAAAAGACATCATTTACCCTGTTGCAAAAGCGGTAATAGCGGCAGGAACTGATGGTATTATGATTGAAGTTCATCCAGATCCGGAAACAGCATTATCTGATAGCACACAACAAATGAACATGGTTGAATTTAGTGATTTGTTTAATAATTTGAAAACATCATTCTAGCTTGAAAAAAGCTGACGAGCCACTAGAAGAAAGCTTCTACAAAAATACGAGCACATATCTCTCATAGACACATACAGACGAATGATTCCCCAATATAAGACGTTACAGTGAAATACCGTCGGAGTAGCCGCCGTACATTTAATAACTTAAGCAGTGCAACCATTACATTGCAACGTGAATTCAGCTTTGGAATTAGCGACGAAATGCTCCTTTTAGCAAAAATTGATACGATCATAATTAGAAAATGAATTTGTAAAGGAAAACGTTATGAATAAACATTTATTCACATCAGAATCAGTAACAGAGGGACATCCTGACAAAGTATGCGACCAAATTTCAGACGCGATCTTAGATGCGATTTTGGCGCAAGATCCGAATAGCCGTGTTGCTTGTGAAACATTTTGCACTACGGGCCAAATAAATATCATGGGTGAAATTAGTACATCCTGTAATTTGGATATTCCCAAAATTGTTCGCTCTACACTAAACGAGATCGGATATACTGGCCCAGATCAAGGGTTCGACGGCAATACCTGTGCTGTCAACATATCAATCGACGGACAATCACCGGATATCGCATTAGGCGTAGACAGATCAGAGGAACAAAAATTGGGTTCACATTCAGAAGAAGATTTGCATGGGGCTGGTGACCAGGGCCTGATGTTTGGCTACGCGTGCGATGAAACGCCGGAGTTAATGCCGCTGCCGATTTCGCTAGCGCACAAGTTGGCTAAACGCCTTGCGGAGGTGCGCAAATCAAAGGAATTGGCTTATTTGCGTCCAGACGGTAAAACGCAGGTGACTGTTGAATATGAGGATGGAATTCCAAAAAGAATAGATACGATCGTTATTGCGGCGCAGCATATGAGCTCAGTTAATATGCCTGAGCTTCATCGTGATATTATTGAAAAAGTAATAAGACCGGTTGTACCGGAAAATTTGATAGATGGAAAAACGAAAATACATATAAACCCTACCGGCCGGTTTGTAGTCGGCGGACCTCAGGGGGATACGGGACTTACAGGAAGAAAAATTATAGTGGATACATATGGAGGAACCGCGCGTCACGGCGGTGGTGCTTTTTCAGGCAAGGATCCGACAAAGGTGGATCGTAGCGCCGCATACGCAGCCCGGAATGTCGCGAAAAACATTGTGTCTGCGGGACTTGCAAAAAAGTGCGAAATACAACTGGCCTATGCGATTGGAATTGCAAGGCCAGTTTCAATTATGATCGACACGTTCGGAACAGGAAAATATGCTGATGATGACATTGCCGAGGCGGTACAGGAATTGTTTGACCTTCGTCCCGCATCAATTATTAAGAATTTGGATCTACGGAAACCAATTTATAAAGCGCTTGCTTCTTATGGTCATGTCGGGCGGGAAGATCTGGATGTTTTATGGGAAAGAACAGACATGACGGATATGTTGAATGAATATTTTTCACAATGACTGGAGAAAAAATTGTTTTTGCGGAAATATCAGATGCATTAAGTATAATAACGGATGATTTATTAGGGTTTGTTCCCAGTGAAAGACGGGAAAAGATAAAAAAATTCCGGTTTAATATTGACCGTAAGCTAAGCTTGTATTCTGAACTGCTAGTTCGGTATCAGATTTGTAAAAAATTGAATATACCGAATAAGGATATTAAATTTGAAAAAAACGAATATGGAAAGCCCTTTGTCCTTAACTATCCAGAATTTAACTTCAATATCTCGCATACAAGAAATGCGATGGTTGTCGCTTTTTCAGACAACAAAATCGGTGTTGATGTTGAATCTGTAAAAGCGCTTGATTCAAAAATTGTTAACCGCTTTTTCACTTCTCGAGAGCAGAGCTATATATTCACACACAGTAATCCGAACTATGGGTTTTATGAAGTATGGACAAAAAAAGAAGCCTATATAAAATATACAGGCACTGGATTGTTCGCGCCCCTTGATTCCTTTGATGTGTTTGAGAATGGGATTTCTTCTGTGCTGCATACCTTTACGATGAAAGAGTATATTGTTTCAGTGTGCTGTGACAAAAAGTTGACTACGGAGCCCGAAATCACGGACTTGACGGAAACTGAGCTGCTTATATTAGCGGACACACTATCGGAATAAAGAATCCGAGCATGGGAAAGAGGGCACTAATGCAAACGATAAA
>JALQSN010001044.1:0-12256 GCA_023690525.1 Holotrichia oblita
ACTTTTTTCCGGCGTAGGTTGATTTTTCCGGCAAAATTCCACCCGCACGTTTTATCGCTCCTCGCACTTCTTGACCTACAATATTGTGCGCCGTAATTGCCTCTTTGTCGCTGTAGATATATTTTCAATTTTTAACTTTTCGTCTGCAAGTGTAATTCTAAACAAGTTTGCAGCAAGCTCAGTACTATTCATAAAATCAAGTATCTTTTGTTTCGGTAATAATTTTTTCCGTTTATGAATATCTTCTACTGTTTCTCCCCCATAAAGACCGGCATATCCCGCGTTTTGAAATCTTGCATATTCTATATCATCAATCACGCCTGCCTTGTGCGCGGATTCGGCAAGCATTTGGTTCCATTGTTTTATATCACCACGTATTACTAACCTTTTATTTTCTTCATCAAGTTGATTAAAATAATCCTGGACTTCCTGACGTCGCGTTTGAATAGCAAAATATGTTTGTCCAAGCGCTATAACTTCTTTTCTCGGATCACCGTTTTGAACAATAAGATAACAAGCATAACGTGAAAGCCTGTAATCTAAAATGTTTTTATGTGTTGCTCCTGTTTCTACGAATTTGCTGACCTCAGCAAATTCGTGATCAATTTCGAATCCACTGTTTTTGCATGCAAGCATTGCTCTTTCAATAACATTTGTAAAATTACGCCACTGTACATATTCAAGCACTTGAGCAAGTTCTCTTGCCAGCCAATATTCATTTTCGTTATTATCTTTGTGTTTTATTTCTTCAAATTTTGTATATTCTTTAATATTTAAATTGCTCATCTTTTGCTCCTTAACTAATTTATTATACTATTTTACTATATTAAAGTAAAGAAAAATACATTATCCTAATTTATTGAAATCTTTATTAAAATTATTCTTAAGATGCTCTTTATTCAAAAGTTTAAAGAAAAAATAGTTTCAAATTAAATGATTTGGCGATTTAATATTCAAGTGTTTGACGTTCAATTTTTAATTTTTAAAAAATTGTCAAACACTTTCATGAAAAAATTTTTATCTAACAAAAAGCTAAACAAATTTTGAAGTTTTTTAAGAAAAATCAAGCTTAAAAGGGATTATCTAAACTTTAAAGGCACTAACCATCACGGCACCGATAAGGATTCAAACTTTATGCGGTGAGTACCTTTCCGTGTCATATAAGCCCTTTTAAAGCCTTTTAAGTGCATTTAGTGTTAATTAATGCTTTAATACTAATTAAACTTACTTAAACTTAGATAACAATAAAAGGCATTATTTAAACTTAAAAGAGCTTAAAAATGCCTCATATCTCACACTTAAAATCCTTTGGGGCAGTTCCTTTATTGAAGAAGTTAAACCATGTGTATTAGTGCAAAATATTAATCCTTACATTTTGGACCAATGCCTCATATAATGAAATAACCCGGTAATTCCGGGTATTTTAATAAGGAGAAATATTATGGAAGAAAAAAATTGCCGCTTTTTCTGCTGTCCCCAAAAGCCTGATGAAGACAAGCCTCAACGTCACGATCACGAGGTGCTTGGCGACGTAGAGGTAGCCGAAAAGCAGGAAGACCCGCATAACCATCGCTTTGCGACCGTTTCCGGCCAGGCTATAATCTTAGGTAACGGCGACCATATTCATGATGTGAAATTCAGGACTGATTTTTATGAAGATCATTTCCACATGTTTGAAGGCAAAACAGGTGGCGCTGTTCCTGTGGGCGGCGGACGCCATGTGCATTTTCTGGAGTCAGTAACTACCGTCGTTGATGGTCATCAACACGATTTCAGAGTTGCCACTTTGATAAACGACCCGATAGGTGAATAATTATCATTTGGCAGGGATTCTCGAAAGAGAATCCTACATAATGCTCTTTGACCGTATTCCATATTCCATAAATCTAAAAACCTTTGCTCCTTATCAAGCTTTTTTATTTCTCTTGCTCCTAATGATTTTATAGTCTCATTCATAACATGATGCCTATGCTCACGCCGATTATAATTAATATTGAATAATTCGAGATACGAAATTAATAAAAAACTACTTTTTCTCTTTTCAAAGCGTTTACCTCTCGATTATCGTTACCCGAACTGTATTCCCTGCTTGTTTACCGATTTTAGCGCGGATATCCTTACGGATTCCTAGGACATAACAAACTGAACCGTCGGCGTTTTTAATTCCCATATTCACGATGCTGCCGTCATACGGTTCGCCATCAAAGGTTGCGTGGACGGCGGCGCGGCCCTTGCCGAACTCTGTCTTTATGTTAAACGGAATTTCGATATACGCCCCGTCTACGTCCGGCACTTTCTTGATGACGGCATCAAATTCGTATTTATTTGCGCTCATCAACAGCCCCAATTTATCTTTGCCGGATTCTGCTCGTTTATGACGGAAACGGCCCGCAGTGCCGCCTCCATTTTAGCGCATTCCTCCGCTGAAATCTTATCGTAAACCTCAAGTTTTTCGTTTATGCCGACTCGGTCGTAAGCAATCGTGACGGCTCCATAAAGCTAAACCCAACGAATGCGTTGGCGTATGAAAACAAGCTGACGCTTGACCGCAAGCGCGGGTCGCCAGTCGTCAGCAGGGTTGTTGTCAAGCTCCCGTGCAGCGGCATGACATTCGTTAAGAATAATATTTTTAACTTCAGGCAGTTTCTTCTTGCCGTTAAACCAGTCTCTTGCATGCCGAAATGGCGATATGCGGCCGCTTATCGTTCGGACAATGTTTTTCAAAAATCGGTAAAACATATTTCTCGCAATAGTCCATGCACCATTTAGCAATGGTCGCCTTACTTTGCGTTTCAATAAGCCGCATTAAGCTTATTATATACGGTGAATCCGCCGCTCCCAACATTTTTCTAATTTTCGGCATAATGCTATCCTTTCCGTTCTTTCGCAACGGTAACCCGCCATTTTATAATGTATGCAATCAGTTCATAGTCAATTTTGTCATACGGAAACTGTATCGTTCCCTTTGTCGCACTTACTCCCGCCAACCTGTCCTTAAAGGGCGCAAGGCTAAGATCTCCGGGGTAAAAACCTAAATGCTTCTTGTTCGCCGCAAAGTGAACAAGATTTTCGCCTTGCCAAAATGTTGGCATCTGCCATGATATTTTTTCTTTTGCTTCCGGCGCGGGCATGGATAGTTTGGCGCACTTTTTCAAGGTGCGGCCTTACACTCTCATCTTGTTCATTTATATATTGTTCGATGGTTTCAATTTTGCCGCAATAATGCGGGTGCTCGATGCTCCGAAATTTACGGCCGCAATTAGGACATTGCCACATTCGTTAAACCTCCTTGTCGGTTTTTGTTAATTCTGGTTTCCTTTTTGCAGAAGCCATATGCTTGTCATGAGCCTCTCTGTCAAATCACTGCATTCATTAAGTTGGCTTTGAACGTAAGATTGAAACAATTCCTTTTTATCAGGATATTGTTCACTTAATTCGGCGGCGCGTTTTGCGATATGCTCATTGTCAAAATCAAAATCTATCTCGCCAAAACCGTCTTGTTCATCCTCGTCAATTAGCGCCACCAATGTAACGCGCGCTTTTTCAAAAGATTGCAACCAGTCGGCATAAGTTTCGCTGTTATATTTGCATTTCAAATCCATTTTTTTATCTTCAAAACAGGAATCCTCGATTATGATATAGCCGCCCTTTTTGACCGTCTGAGAAATCGCCTTGACCGTTGCCTCCGAATTTCCGAAAATATCCCCCACTCCGCAAAACAAAACAACATCAAAATCCCTCGCCATTTTTGCCGTTAAACGGATATCCTCAGTTTTAAAACTGCAATTTTTCAGGTTCATTTCGGCGGCTCTGCTCTTTACTGATTCTATAAACTCCGGCACTATATCAACAAAATGAACCGCCGCACCCGTTTCCTTTGCAATCGGCAGCCCCACAAAACCTTTGCCACAGCCTAAGTCCAAAACTTTACAGTTTGCTAAACCCGGGATATATTTTTGCAATAGACTTACAATCGGTTTCACGGGTGTGCCGAGAGTTTTTAAGTCCTGTAATAAGTACGGCAAGTACGGCAGTAGCCTTGTATCTTCGGCACCTAACGACCGTGCTAATTTTTTATCAAATTCTTTATCCATGTTCTATTCCTACTTCACTTTTATTTTTCTGAACTCGGCAAGTTCATAAACGTCGCTTAGCTGCGATTCATCTATTATGTCAAGAACGACCGGCATAAACCGCATTGTCTTACCCATCGGCTTTATATTTTTGATTAATTCTTTCGTTTCTTGACTTAACGGCAAAGTTAATAATTCTTGCCGCACATCATAGCCAAAGAAAAACGAAACCTTAAAAAAGCTGTCCCAAATCGAAAGCCAAAATATTGGCTTTACTTTATTTGTTCCGCGCGGCGTTGCCCATTTGTACTCGCCTTTTGAAAGCCACGCTTTGCCGTCGTTATAATACCGCCAATCCATAAGAGTAATGCCATACGTTTTAAGCCCGCCAATAAAATTAACATATGCGCTGTTAGCCTCGCAAAGCCCCGCCGCTATAACATCGCTCGTCGGCTGAATATTTGGATCTCTAAGCAGTTGATTATCTTTGTTAATTGCCATAAACACCTCTCTATTTCAATATTTTATAATAAAATAATTCAGGATCGCCCTCGTCTAAACCGTAAACTGTTCCAGCATAAACAAAATCAAGTTTTGTGAGCAGATTTTTCATAGGCTCGTTTGATTCGTTAGTCGAAGTAAAAAGCTTGTCTGTTATGCAAAGCTCGAACAATCTCTTTATTGCAGCGCTACCCAAGCCTTTGCCCCGTAAATCTTTCTTTATCTCTATTAAATCTATAAAACCGCGCCCGAAAAAATTATAGTTGAAAATAATAAAACCTGTGAGCATTTCCTGTGCTACAACCAAAAAGCACTCTCTTTTCTCGATTGCACTTTTTATTATATCTTCACGCCTTAATGTGTCAATTTCTAAAATCTTAACAAAGTCAGCTCTTTCAGCCAATTGCAAGTCAACAGTTTTCATCTTTTATCCAAACTCTCCCATAAATAAAGACTTGCATAGCTTCGGTACGGCTATCGCTTATTTTTTAATTAAATTGGTTTTTGATTGTTGCTTTAGGCATAAAAATCTTCTCCTGTCAATTGCCCCAACACCTCGCAAATTTCTTTGACAAAATCATCGGGAACGGTTTTTTATCGGGTAACACCACGGTATAATCCGTATAATTGTACTGCGGATATTTTTCTTTCAGAAAGGCGGGCAAAACGTTGCCGACAAGCAGGCTGATGTGGCGTTTATATGCGGCGTATTGCATTATAATCTTGCCGTTTTTCTCCACCGTAGGAATACCGTAATATATCCGCTCCGTTGCATCAGAGTATTTCTCAAATACGGTAGAGCGTATTTTTGTCAGCCTTTCTTGCTTATCGACATTATATTTCATAATATAAAAGTCTACGTCGGGTATATCAGCTTCTCCGGATGTTTTCTCAAATTTTTGCATTTTCAAACTCCTGTTTATCAATTAACCGCTTGCCGTTGTCGCCGCAACGACGCATACAAAAACTGCCGTTATCTCATCAAGAATTTTCTTTACAGCGGTATATGCTTCGCTCTCCCTCGCTTCCTTAATACGCTTTTTTACATCGGGCCTTTCAAACTTGCTGAAATATTTGCGGATTATACCGCTTATATCCAATAAAGCCGCCAAGCAAATTACTCCGTTCGACAATTTCGTGTCGGAAAAAAATTCGGCGCGGATTTTTTCTACAATCTTTTTAACAGCTTCAATTTTTGGAATGTATTTCATTGTTTCCTTTATCAATCCCTGCTTGACTGTTTCATCCGCATACCCCGTCGCTAACAATGAAGCGCCTATCGCCGAATACAATTCATTAAACCGCTTTCCGCTATATCCAGTTACAACATCAGTTATGCGGCGCGGTTTTTTCAAAGCCGAAATGTTTTCATACAACGGCTTAAGATGCGGCAGGCCGTCGTCCCACTCTTTACCGCAGGCGAGTTTTTCCTTTCCGTCGCGGGTAATATAACCGTGTTCAATTAATTCCGTTATGCCGCTGACGATAAGGCAAATTTTTCCCTCTCCGGAAATATTCCCTTTGCCGCTCACAGCGCACAAAAAATATTCTTGCGTATATGATAGTATTTTCATTTACAAAAACTCCTAACTCAGCTTTTCAATCTCATTAAAAACAAAGCATCCTTGCAAGTGGTCGTTGACCATGCCTACTGCCTGCATAAACGCGTAAATTATAGTCGAGCCGACAAATTTAAAATCCATTTTTTTCAAATCCTTGCTTATCTTATCGGAGAGCGGGGTGCTTGCGGGCACATCGGCAAATGTTTCACGGTTGCCCGCTATTGGCTTATAATCCACATACTCCCAAAGAAATTTATCAAGGCTCCCGTACTTTTCCACCACCTGAAAATATGCCTTTGCATTGGCTATAACGGCGTGGATTTTAAGGCGGTTTCTGATAATTCCAGCGTTTGACATAAGTTCCTCTACTTTCGCGTCGTCATAAAGGGCTATTCTTTTCGGGTCAAACCCATCAAAGGCGCTCTGTATGCTTCTCTTTTTCAGCACGGTTTCCCATGAAAGTCCCGCCTGTGCACCCTCTAAATTAAGCATTTCAAATAACTTAATATCATCATGTACGGGACGCCCCATTCGTTATCGTGATAGTCTGTGTACAGCGGCGTATTCCCGAAGCATCTTATTTTTTCACTCATAATTCCTCCTCGCAAGCCAATATAATTACTGTTTCAATTTTATTATATAAACCTCTCCGCAACGCTTAAAACCTTTACATCGGTTTGAGGTTCTTATTTAATCGCTCTACCATCCATGCAATGCGATTAGCGCGACCTGCATCTGTTTTGGCATCAAAGTATGCCCGTGTATAAGTCTTTTTTACAGACGGTGACATTGTTTGAAAATTTGTATAGGCTGGTTCATATTCCTTCAATAAATCAGATAATAACGCTATTTGTTCATCCGTAACGGGCGGAGCTTTCGATTTATTCCATTGACCATTCTTCTTAGCTTCTTCAATTTTCGCTCTGCCATAATCAGTAATTAAGCCTTGTTTTTCAAGCCTATCGGCAATGCCCTTGTTTCTGTCTGACCACTTGCTGTTTTCCCTGCGTGCAGAGAAATACTTAATATATGATTTATCATCAATACTTTTCATTTGCCCGTCAATCCAACCGAAGCACAGGGCTTCTTCAAGCGCCTCGTCCGCCTTTATTGTTTTTTGCCCGCCAGGTTTGCCAAAAGCAACCACACACCGTCGCTTGACATATAATTGGCTTTTAACCAATTCCTAAAATCATTCCGCATAGCAAATTGTAAACGTGCAGACCGTCCCCATTCATTGTCTTTGTTCATTTTATATTTCTATATCTCTTGATTAATCTCAAAAAGATTGCCTTCGGGATCCCTGAAATACACGCAGCGCATATACCAAGCTTCTATTGCTTGCGGTTCTCCGATAAACTCTACGCCTTTTGCTTTAAGGCTTTTATAATCTGAATCAAGATTTTTGGAGGGAATGCAATAAACGGCTTTATCCGCTGAGCCTGTTCCGCTTAAATGCTTGTAACCTTGATACATACTCATATCCTTTTCAGCAAACATTGAAAAGTAAACATCCTGCCCTTTCCCGAACGATGCGAAAGGCCCGTTCCTGTCGCCCCATGTCGATTCCAATCCTAAAACCTCTTTGTAAAAATCAAAGCATTTTGGGAAGTTCTTTACTAAAACCCTTATACAAATTTTTGATAAGTCCATTTTTTGTTCCTCCTAATCTATTTTAAATTGATGTATTTATTCCTTATAAATAAAGTGCTTTATACCGTAATTAAGATTTTTAATTTCATCTTTTATAAACGTTGGATATATTTTTATTTCCTTTATTTCTTCCAAAGCTATCCATTTCAATACTACGTTGCAATTATCTTTTTGTGAAAAAAATTCGCCGTTATAAGGTATGGCCGAATTATCTTTTAAGGATATAAGATAATAAAAAGCTATGGTGTGAGCGTCGCGTTTATCCCATTTCCCAAAACTTTCATCTACCCATATCATTTTTTTACAAATAATTTCCGCGCCTGTTTCTTCTTTAAATTCACGTATAACGGTTTCCTCAGACGTTTCGCCTATTTTAACATGGCCGCCGGGCAAAGCGTATTCTGTACCGTCTTTATCTCTTTGAACAAGGATTTTACCGTTCCTGATTAATACGCCCACGCTCCTGATATTGCAAATATTGCCCTTATCAGCAAATAACCAATCTTTTTTCATTTTACTTTATACCTACTCTTTCCATTTTTTACATTGCTCTATTCTTTTGCCCTCGTCGTCCTGCTCCTTATTATAAGTGAAATCGTTTACAAGTTCTTCTTTTAAATAATAATTTTTTAATATCTTTCCGTCAGAACATTCATTAATAGCAGACCTGTTAACTTAATACCCCCGGTTAGACCGGGGGTTCAAAAAAGCTTACAGCTATAAGTCTTGGACAAAAAAACTCCTTTTGGTTTAAAATGAAAGTGTAGTTCGCCAACTGCACAAACGAAAACCAAAAGGAGGACATTCAAAGTGAATGACAAACATAGTCTATCACATAGTAAATGGAATTGCAAATACCATATAGTATTTGCGCCAAAATACAGAAGGAAAATATTTTACAATGACAAGAGATTAGAAGTAGAAGCAATCCTGCGGGAGCTATGCAAATGGAAAGGCGTAAATTTGCTTGAGGCAGAGGTTTGCCCTGACCACGTACATATGCTGTTGGAGATACCGCCAAAGCTAAGCGTATCGAGGTTCATGGGATTTTTGAAAGGAAAGAGCAGTCTGATGATCTATGAAAAATGGGGCAACATGAAATTCAAATATAGGAACAGAGAATTTTGGTGCAGAGGATACTATGTAGATACGGCAGGCAAGGATGCGAAAAAGATACAAGAATATATAGCAAAACCAACTGAAACAAGACGAAATGAGTGAACAGTTAATTATGGATATAGATCCGTTTACGGAAAGCAAGCAAGAAAACTAGTTTGACTAGCATAAAGTAATAAATCGCAGGTGGCGGATTATACTAGCGCCCCTTTAGGCGCAGCTAGTAATCAAGGGCTATGCCCGCAAATGCAATACCCCGGCTATGCCGGAGATGAGAATATACGTCCGCAGTCTACCCACTAGCCCGTCTGTTAAAAAAACAAACGGGCATGTTAATCTGCAATTATTAAGTTTTAAAGAATTTAAAACGGATTTTCAGTCGGGTATTTGTCTGAGCTTTCCTTGTTATAGCCTATATTCTCCACGCCTAAGTATTTAAACACTTCAAACAACGCTTTGCCGAAGTGACCGAAAGCTACAGCGCCGTGATGCGGGAAACCGTTTTCTATGAGAACGTGGCGGTAGAACCTGCCCATCTCTTTTATCGCGAACACACCTATTCCTCCGAATGAATTTGTTGCTACTGGCAATACCTCGCCTTCGGCAACGTAGGCATATAAACGGTTATCGGCAGTGGATTGCAGGCGGTAAAAAGTTATATTACCGGGAGTTATATCCCCTTCAAGCGTTCCGTTAGTCACTTCAACAGGAAGCGCGCGCGCCATAATCATCTGGTATTTCATTGTAGGCTTAGATATTTTTGATGAACACGTATTGCCGCAATGGAATCCCATAAAAGTATCGGTAAGCTTATAATTAAACTTGCCTTTAATGCTATTCTCATACATATCTTTCGGCACAGAGTTGTTAATATCCAAAAGCGTTACCGCGTCCTGAGAAATACAAGTACCTATAAATTCTGACAGACAGCCGTAAATATCTACCTCGCACGAAACAGGTATTCCCATTCCCGTTAATCTTGAATTTACATAGCAAGGAACAAAGCCGAATTGCGTCTGAAACGCCGGCCAGCACTTGCCCGCAATCGCGACGTATTTGCGGTAACCTTTATGCGCTTCAACCCAGTCAAGCAGCGTCAGTTCGTATTGAGCCAGTCTTTCTAAAATTTCCGGCTTTTTATTACCTTCGCCTAATTCTTTCTGCATATCCGCAACAATATCGGCTATACGCTTGTCGCCCGCGTGCTTATTAAAAGATTCAAACAAATCAAGCTCAGAATTTTCTTCTATTTCAATCCCCATATTATATAAAGTTGCTTTATAGGCGCGTTGCACGCAAGAAAATTCATCGGACGCGGCCCGAATGAAATAATTTTCAAATCTTTTAATCCCACAATCGCGCGCGCGACAGGTAAAAATTCATAAAGCATATCCGCGCAATCAGTTGCATCTCCGACAGGATATTCTGGGATATATGCTTTTACGTTTCTAAGTTTTAAGTTATAGCTTGCGTTGAGCATACCGCAGTATGCGTCCCCGCGGTCGCCTATAAGTTTGTCGGTAGTCTCTTCCGCGGCGGCGCAAAACATAACAGGCCCGTCAAAATGTTTAGCTAACAGTGTTTCGGATATTTCAGGTCCGAAATTGCCTAAGGTATACGCAAAGCGCGTTGCAGCCCGGCTTTTTTAATATTCTCTAAAGCCTGCGTCATGTGTATTTCACTTTCGACAATACATATCGGACATTCATAAATATCCGCCTTGCCGTATTTTTCAGTATACGCTTTAACAAGCGCTTTTCTTCTGTTAACCGACAGGCTTTCGGGAAAACAATCCCTCGATACCGCTACAACCGCTAACTTGATTTTTGGTATATTATTCATTATATTTTCTCCTTTTGACCGTAGTATGCGTTCTTACCATGCTTACGGAAATAATGTTTATCTAATAAATATTGGTCTGCTCTTTCATTTTTGGGATTTACACTTTCTACAACAGAATTCATTTTCGCTATCTGTTCTAAGACTACTGCAATTTGCACTGCTTCGTTTGAGTCTTTGCCCCAACTGAAAGGCCCGTGATTTTTAACCAGACACGACGGAATCGCCATTATATCTTTATTTTTAAACATTTCATTTATAACTTTGCCTGTATTTTTTTCATAATCATTTTCTATTTCATCTTTAGTTAAAGCCCTTACGCACATAATATCTCCGTAAAAATAATCCGCATGGGTTGTTCCGTAAGCTTTTAAATCTTTACCCATTTGAGCATACGAGGTAGCATATGTTGAATGAGTGTGA
Source organism: Holotrichia oblita (assembly GCA_023690525.1). Lineage (NCBI taxonomy): Eukaryota > Metazoa > Arthropoda > Insecta > Coleoptera > Scarabaeidae > Holotrichia > Holotrichia oblita. The sequence goes on from JALQSN010001044.1 coordinate 11,168, forward strand.
ACAATTCCCCCGATATCCTTATGCGTTTTATATAGTTCTAAATGAGTCGCGGTATCGCTTGACGGTTTTAGCGCCCTCGATAATCTTACCGTCTAAATCTACAACTATCATATCTCCGGCTTTCATATTCTCATAAGAAACGCCGCTAGGCTTAATGACAACCAGATTAGTAAAAATTACTGTCTATTTCACTTGCATTTCCCCAAGTAAAAATTACTAGGCCGTGTTTAACAAGGTCAAGATTTGCTTTATATACCTTTTCTTTTAATTCTTCCAGCATATTCACTCCTTTAAGGCTGTTACTGCCAACTTTACAACAAGCAAGCCTTCTATATAACGATTCATAAAATTATTAAAGCCTTGTACATCGTCATCGTCAGGTTTTAAAGTTTCTAAACTATCGTTTTTAAAAACTACTTTGTCGAGATAATCTTCTAACGTTTTGCCGCCACCGTTTAAACTATACATTGCCAAGACCGCCATTCCGAACGGCCCGCCCTCATTCGAGGTCTGGTTTGCGGTTACAGGCGCGTTTATTGCGGCCGCTAAAAACCGTTGCGCCACGCCTTTAGTTTAAAAAATTCCGCCGTGTGCCAGATTTTTTAATTTTCATTTTTTCGTTTTCAAAAGTAAGTCAAGCCCTATTTTTAACGTTGCAAAAGCGGAATATATTTGCAGCGCATGAAAGTTAGCCAGGTTAAATTTGCTATCTGTTGTTCGCATAAACATCGGTCGGCCCTCATCAATTCCTGTAATATTTTCTCCTGAAACATAATTATACCCTAAGAGTCCGCCGCAATCTTTTTCTCCTTTTAAGGATTTATTGAATAACTTTGAAAAAAGTTCGCTTTTGTCAATCTGCAAACCTAAGGTTTCGGTAACAATTTCGCTGAATATATTCATCCATGCATTAATTTCAGACGAACAATTATTACAATGTACCATTGCCACAAGCTCGCCTGACGGAGTTGTTACAAGGTCGATTTCAGGATAAACTTTTCCAAGTTCTTTTTCAAGCACTATCATTCCGAAAATAGACGTGCCTGCGGAGATATTACCCGTTTTTGGCCTTACGCTGTTTGTCGCGAC
>JALQSN010001045.1:0-12248 GCA_023690525.1 Holotrichia oblita
TAACTGTTGCAATTTACGACACATTACCGCCGCTTAAATCATCTTTCGACCTATGCTGGAATAAAGCGGAAATTATGTTATAGTTGCGAGGTGAAATGTCGCAAGGAAATTTTTAGGTATTTCAAACATAATTGAGTGGGTTTTACCTTTGAATTGAATACCTAAATTTAAGGAAATGTTAAAATTACATATATTTCGCTCTGTTTTAATATAATAAATATTTGTAAGGTCCAATGTTATGGTCCATATGTGGACTACTGCAGAGAAGACTAAATTCTATTATTGTATATATAATATACATATATATATGTATATACAGGGTGAGTCACGACTATTCCCCCGGTCTCTTGTGTCTAAACGCTAAAAGATATGAGTTGCAAATTTGAGTAAACTATGTAGGACGATAAGGAGCACATTTTAAAATTATTTGCAAGTATACAGGGTGATTCAAAAAGTACAGCATATCAAAGTTAGGTTATTTTTAATGGAACACCCTATATTGTATACCATTTTTGGATTTTACGTCATAAATTAGGATAACTTTGTTCATAGTTTCCTATTTCTATCTGCTGCCAATTTCGAGAAAATTTGATTTTTATGAAAATGTCGGCTTTCGCGAAAAAATTAAAAACAGGAAATCTGTATGACTTAGACGATTTACATTTGTAAGAAGTTATTTTGACAAAACGTGCTTTCAATAAACCGGTATTCCTATATCTAAAATGAAGGTGAATAAGTTATAACAATTTAATTAACCTCCGTACCTAAAGTGCTCAGATATGTCAATTTACTGAGCAAGGGTGCTTATCTTATTTGTTTTACATAATTACTTGTCACTTATTTTGACGTCTGTCATTTTAGTTAGTTGTTCTCGCGTACACTGAGAGAAATAGATCTGCACCACTCCAATAATTAGGGTAACCAATGCGAGAATTTACTTTACAATAAAAAATTATTGTATTTTGACATATCTGAGCATTTTAGGTACCGAGGCTGATTAAGTAGTTATAACTTATTCACCTTCCATTTTGAGTATAAGAACACCTAACACAGATTAAAAAGAGAATCTTTTGTAGAATGAGAATATCTAAGAAAATATATACCTTTCTATTTAAAAAATCTACTTTCCGCGGGTTGAAATTATTTATAAGCAACTAAGTTTTTAAACACCCTGTATCATGTTACAGAGAAGAACTTCAAATGTTGTGTAACTACACAATATTAGCTGTGCGTATGCAAAATTTCATTCATCTCTTTTACTCCTACGTGACGTAATATCACTATAAAGTAAGATCGGTATCTGTCACTTTTTTTCTTTAATTGCGAATATCTCATAAGGAAATAGTATTTAAGTATAGGGTATGATACATGAAATATATGTAAAATTTATCATAGGAGATGAATTTGTAATTTATTTTATAGGATGCTATTTAAAAAAATCGAAGTTGATGCCCACTTCCGGTTAACCGGTAGTGAAATATATTCAAAAATATTTCCACGTGATAGTTGGCCCACTACACCCACACGTTAAAACATCATCGAAACTGGTTACAAGAAATAGAGTTCCACACACAGGTATATAAAGTATATATGTACATACATATTAGGTACTGAAGAGATGATAAAATTACTATTTTTCTTTTCCACAGACTCTTAATAATATCTAATTAACATCTCACGCCGGCTTAGAAGAGTCGTCCGTTAAGGAGGCGTTAGGACTCGTTCTGATTTTATTGAAAAGGGAAACTATACGAAGGAAGATTTTCTAGATGCAATAAATTTTAATTACTATCAGAATATCCACTTAGGAAGATTCCGTTCTTAAGTTCTTGTATATTGTATGAGTAAATGCGGATTCAAGTGTACATACTTGAATTGTTTCATCGAGATAGATCTCGAGTATTTCGTTTCGTTTTACCTCGATGAAATAATTGAGATACACTTCGACGTATAAGTATTTGTTCACTATTGTTTCAGAATAACTTTAAAATGAAGCTGTGGTAATAATAATAAAAATAATTGTTGGAATGATTATGGTAGAAAGTATCAACCTCATAGACCTTAAGTTTAAACTTTGACGTCTCTACTTGATGTTGTGTACGTCTGTTCTAAACTGAATTCTTTTGTACAAATATATATAGGGGTTCTGGTGGTGACTATAGAATTAAACAATGATGCAAATTCTTTAATATTTACGAATGCCGAAATTGAGCCTAATACAATAGTTTTGAATTCTCTGTACTCGAGATTTCATCCAAACAAGGCCAGTGAATACATAAACAGTGAGAAAAGTGTGAGGGAACTAGGGAATTGCAGAGTACGGATTTTGTTTGCTGTCATAAATATGATCGATTAGGATATATTGTTTTCAGTCCACTATATGCACACTGTATACATGACGATATGTGCTTTTTAAATCTGGATCGATAGATCCAACACCTTTGCTTCCCTGATCAACGTTAACCTGGTACCTCCTAGTGTAGGTTGAATGGCGTTAACGTACGACTTCACTATCATTGGTTTGCCAATTAAAGAATAATTTTTTTTGTAAGGGTTTGGGGAGGAGGGGAGTGTTCTTAATGAATCTTAATAATAGCAATGAACAATTTTATTTTATGAGCAGAAACATAAAATACAAGTAACACAAACGAAAAACACAAATTCTTTTAACAATAAAAAAAAAAATAACGAGGCCTCCGTTTACCAATAAAAAAATAAATTGGCTTCTTATGCCTTAGGACTTTTTAGCTTAAATTTAATGTCTTTTAATTGTACTTTATTCAGATCAGAAATAGTAGAAAATACAAAAATATTCCGTTTCATTTTATAGTTTCGCATACAGCTAATTGTTATAGAACGAACAAAATCTTTGGCGTTTTCTCTTTTCAACAATAAATGTGTCTTTGGCAATATCATCACAAGCATCTAGTCGCTACCGGTAACATACTACTACATACAGCTACTACTTCATTTAATTACATAATTATTAAATATATTAAACAAAACAAAAATATCAAGTATAATTCAAAACTATTACTGTAGGGGCAGTACCTAATCTGTTGATGACCCAGGACCCTGTAGAAGCTAAAATACAATTTGTTGTTTCTCAGTAGGAGTCGGTTCCCTCAGTGCTAGTCAACTTTTCTGAGATGAACTTTTTTTTTTTATAGAATCTCCTTTGTGCTCTAATGTTGGCATTTGAAGGGCTGTATCTATTTTGTGAGGACTTTGGAAAAGTTTTGTCACTTAAATTTTGAGCTGTTGCTGCCGCCAAGATTGGTGAAATTGGGGCTATGGCTTTCTTTATAATTTCTAGCTTAGAGGGAGATTTTAAGTTATCAAAATAATTAAGAAATTTCTGTTTAGTTCTCTCTTTTCCTTCTTCAAACAAATACGATGATGGTATCTTCTTGCTGACTTGCTTGATACTAGCTTCAACTTCATTAACATTGTTGCTTCCATTATCATCATTACTAAAATATTCAGTTTTTTTTTATCCAGCAGGGCAGTAAGCATTTATTTTATTGGAGCCTTGAGTTTTAAGATGTCGAAGTTGACAGGTAATATCCTGACCTCTGGCAAGACGTGACTTTATTTTCTTTATATTCTTCATTTTTTTCAATCACAAATTTTGAGTTGCTATTGTATTCCACACTCTTCTTCCATTCATCAAATTTTTGTAGTGATGAAAACTCTATCTGTTCACAACAAACTTCTACCTGGTGACACTCTTTAAGATGTAAAAGCTCTTTCTTCAATCCATTGGAAAAACTGCACAGTGGATATTTTGTTGATTTTCTTTGTGTCAAGGTTTAAGTTTTGTTTTGACTTTTACTCTCACTAGTACCTGCTCTAGTACTATTTGCTTCTTGATGAGTTTTCATATGAAAAGTCAAATTTCTCTTGTAACTAAAATTTTTAGTGCAAATCTAACATGAAAACAAGAAATTGTCAGGTTTCTTGTATTTCATAGGTGCTGCATCTTCAGGATGAAACTTCTTTACATGTCTCCTTAAATGAAATGGATTGCTGAAGTTTGAACCACATTTTAAACAAGTAGGTTTTGGGATTGATTCTATTGTTTTATATGAAACTTTAGATTTCTGAAAATATTTTGTATTGTACGTTAAATCTTCACGGTAAATGTAAAACTTTTGAACATTCAGCTGCTTCTGCTTTATAATATTAAGATTTGTACTTACATTAAAACACTGAGAAGTAGGTTTGTGGTTTATAAACAGTACCTATTAGGTATAGCAGTCTACTTCTACAACAAAACGAAAAACACTCAATCGCAGATTACACTCGATGGCCGCTGCCGTCACTTCGGCATCGCTCGGGTCTCAGGGTAGTTTGTTACCGGCAGCAACTAGACGCTTGTATATCATCCATATTGGCAACATTAGTCTTCAAATGTTCAGTCTCATTTTCGGTTTTAGAATCTAATTTTTCCTCGCTGTTAGAAAGAATTTCGCTTGCCATTTCGTTATGGTTTTTGCTGGTGCTGTTACTACTTGTTTCGACATGGTCTAGATCAACAGATTTTCCTGCAGGCACATCAAGCTTCTTCATTCTGTTTGGAGCAGATTTATCTTCAACTTTTGAAGCATCTTTCATGACATTTTGAAATGTTTCCAATAATGCCCCATTAGTGGTGTTTTCGTTGTCTACTGTTAGAGGTTTAATTTTTTTTTAAACAACTTCTGGATTAAATTGACTTATGCTATATGCTTTCAATCCCGCAAGTATATTGGCCTTCAGCGTAACTTACAAATTTTGCATTAATCTGTTTAACAAACGAGGAAACATTTTTGGTAAAACTCCCCTATTATGACTTTTCCAATTATTTAAAATTCGTCTCCAGTGCTCTTTAACAACTTTAAAAGGTCCAACGGTTGACAAATGTCAGTTGTATTTGGTGGTAGTAACACAAAGGCTATGTCATTCTGGTTGCAAAGTTCAATAACACGATATGATATGTGGCTTTCCAAATTGTCTCCAATGGCGGCCGTAAAAATGGGAAAAAATTTTTACGTTTTAAAAAAGGAAAGGCGACTGTTTCAAACCAGTCTTCGAAATCGTTTGCATCAAACCATCCTGAGTTGGTAGCATTATAACGAGCACCAGGAGGGTCACCTTCCATCCAGTTGGGATAAATATATTTCACCTTATAAACAACGTAAGGGGGTAAAATTGTTCCATCTGCATAAGCTGTAAACATTAAAGATGTGAATGTTTTTAAAAAGTCACACACCCCAGTCGCTCTTTTAGATGTTCTTCTTACGAGGAGTTTGACTTTACCTGGGTCATTGGTCAAATTAGTTTCATCATAGTTCAGAATATTACTGGGAGAAACACCCTCTCCCAAAATTTTGAAACATTCCTTGAGATATTCTACATCTTGCGCTTTTGCACGGCATCGTTTCATATTCTGACTAGTTAGTTTTGAGAGCTTAGAATTTCATTTTAAAAAGTTTGTAACCCAATCTGTTCCTGACCAGTTGTCCATAAAGCCACTCACAGTTATCCCTTTTCTGTCCAAATATTGTTTAATAAAAGACTCCTTTTCATCGATATTTTCTCGAGAACCGTTTGATGAATCTGCTTCGCTCTGGGCAAGTTGGTTCATCTTGTTAATCTAAACGAGAGGCCAAACGCCCAGCAGGGCACATTAACACCTTATAGGGCTAAAGGGTACCTATTGATGATATCGTTCTGAAATTTTAATTGTATCTGACTACCTATAAGCTAATTATAATATTTTTTTTTAGAATATTTGTGATATTGGAAACTGTAGAAAACGAGAAATATATTTTTCGAGAGTGGTTTTTTCTGCAAACCCCCGAAATGACACCTACCAAAAAAATATATCTTATTTGTTAATTACTTAGATGTTACATGTAACAGCTTACAACTCTTCACCAGACGCGAGTGCAGTTTTCATATGCTTAACCGGCTAGACCCTTTGGTACTGTATAAAAGGGTACTTAAATGTTCACCCCTATACTTGTCGTATAATGTACTTTTGGGCACTCCACAAATTTCTGCAGCCTGTCGAAATGAGTAGCCTTGTTCTAGGACTAATGGTAAACTATCTCTTATCTTCTGATATTCGTAGTTTCGTCTACATGCAGACCCCAATTTGTGGATATGTATCCGTCCAATTTTGTCTGATAATACTCAGACTTCGTTATTATTTGTTAATTGCTGTCGATTGTTTTCAGTTGAGTATTTGGCGTAATTTCACAACAATAAAGCTGAGTTTTTAGAGCGCACTCTATTCGGCAAATTTAGCCCCCTCGTATTATTTTCTGTTGCCAAACTTATAGAAAATGTTTCGGTGGTAAAAGATTTGCCAACAATGAATTCAGGTCAGCATCAAGTTAACATTATCACGTTTCAAATCAAAAAGAGAAGCTCATCATATTAGATAGTGCATGCTGCTCGTTACTTATACAAAGTCTAATAGCTCGTTTCGAAACACCCTAATTAATTCAGCTACATATTCATCAATTAAACTAAATTACGTAGAGAACACAAATTTCTGTTAGTTTTCTAAGAAATCATCAACATCATCGTCTTAATTTATTATCACAGATTCGCTACACAAACACGTCCTATATATAACCACCATTTATACAAGAGAAAAAAAGAGAAATTATTATTAACAGCATCACCATAAATCCATTCAATTCCATCATCCGTATTTCCTCCGACCATTCATCTTCATCCGAATTCCTGGATCAATTAACAACGCACTTAACCAGATCTTACTACGAAATTTACACTTATCACAGAATCCAGCTCCAGAAATAAATGACCGTAATTTAAATGATGCTCGGTTGGTATATTAACCGTAGAAAAACTCTAGTAGGAAACGTACACATAAATCAAAATAATGACATAATTAATAATAATAATAACGAGTCAGTTCAATCTAATAATAATAATAATAGCCAAAATACCAGAAACGCTTTTTTATAATCCAGTAACGGAAGAAATAAACGAGGACGGCTATATAGGCGAGACGAGGAAGAGTAAAATCAAAATCATTAGGTGAAATTCGGACCAACGTTGAAGATGAATGAGATCAATCTAGGATACATTTAAGAGGTCTAAATCAAAATATATATCAAAGCGTTAGATAAAGATGGGGAACGTTATAAAGAGAAAGAATATAACAACATAGCAAATGCTCTCATTAGAGTGGCCCGACTAATCTTTTTCCAACTCTACGGGTGCTCGAAACTGTTACAGTAGCAAGAAGTTAATCCTTCTTGGCGGGTGCCCTCGCCCGTAGACTTTAATGCCTTCTTTGTTGTCACCTAACTGTCCGCGCTATGTCACTGTCAAAACGAACAATCACTCCTAACCACCCGGTAATAGCTTTGACTTTTTCTTTTACAACGGGCTCTATATTATATCTGTATGTATACAGTATTTATCTGCTGTTATGACTGCCTGTGGCTTCTCGTTACCGTGGGTATTCAAAGGAAATTTTATGCCTGGGTATGCCTTCGATAATTTCTACTTTATTTACATGTGTTGTATTGCAATAATAACACAATTTTTTTATAAATATTACACCATTTTGTTATTGTGTTATTATTTATGTTTCCTAAATAGGTCTGTCACATCTTGGTAATATCTTATGCCTCAGTAGGTGTTGCATCATTTACATGTTAAAATGCAAATCTTATAAAAAATGTTATAAAAATGTCAGACATGGAGAGACGGTCACATTTTTCTCAGAGAATTAAAATGCGGATCGACTTACCATTGGCTGTTAGCAGCAAGGTGATTAAAAGCGCGTCATTATAAAAGACGATATGATGCTGTTACCCAGCGCCATTTGAACACAATTATACACACATAAAGACTTGAAGCACACATGAGACTTACGGAGTCACTGGAACTAAGCATTATTTGTGAGAAATAAAGATTTTCTTTTCTTCATTTAGCAATAATTGAAGTTAGAGAGGTCACATTCGAAAGATAGATATGACGCAGTACTTATGAAGACAATTTGTTACAATACAATTTTGCTTTAGTTATGTTCAGATGTATCACAAGCAGCAACAGTTATTTATTATTGCTCTAATACTCTGAACCAAAATTCTGAATGTGATTATAAAGTGATGACGATAATGGTGCAGCAATTTGCTATCGCAAACAGATTTAAATTGAATCTTTGGTTTCCGAATTGGTTGTCCGGCCTCCTATCACTTCCTCTAGGAATGTCCTGCTCGGGCAGTCCTTGGGTGTTGTTGGGTTGGCATCGTGAAGTCTTTTGATGAATATCCTACGCTGTTGGAGATCCGAAATCATAGAAACAAAATTTGGTATTTATGATATACAGTTAGTCACAAAATGATTCGGCCTAATAGAATAATGCTTTGTAATTGTATTTAACTTGGCTGGAAATCATTTAGTTGTATAAATATATACTTTGTTCAGATAAAATTATGTTTAATTGCTATTACTAGTTTATATAAGTACATACATCTGAAAAATATCGATTTAATTAATTTTTGTGTAGCATTTTGGTCAATAGTGTTCCATTCTTCTATCTAAGTTTTCTTCAGTTCTGTTTTGCTCAATAGGATTTAAATCCGGCGATTGTACTAGAGTATCTAAGACTTTGTAACAGTTGTATTAGAGCAATGATTTGACCCTAAACTCTTTATGTTTAGGGTCATTGTCTTGATAATAAACAAATATATTACCAACATCTAGTTTTTCTGCGCGTTATCTCAAGTTATTTTTTAAAATATCCAAATAAATGAATTGATCCATCTTGCTATTAACAAAAAAAAAGTTCTCCAACCCCTGATGCTCCTATATATCTCCATACCATTACAGTTCTACCACCATTTTTCACTGAAGGTAGTAAGTTCTCTGTCTGTAATTCTGTATTTTTCTTTTGCCAGACCTTCTGGTGACCATTGGAAGCAAAAATATTGAATTTACATTCATCCGCAAATATAACATTATCCCAAAACCTAGCTAGTTTTATACAATTTAGCGGCCATTTTGAGACTTAGTTTGCGGTTGCTCAGGATAGTATATAGCTGGTGCAGTGGACCGATGGCCCTGCTCCTAGCTCTACCTAGATACCTGGAAATGATCCTTGACAGGAAGCTCTGATTTTTTCGCTCCAGTCGATCTCCGTCCGTTGAACGATTATCTTTCTGGACGAGGGTTGTCGTCTCCGATTGAACGCAATGGCTTGCGTTTTCCTCGGATTGATCGTCAGACCGCATGTGCTGAAGAAACTTTCGATTCGATCAAACTGTGCCTAAGCAAACTGGGCTGCGATCTCGTGAGTCTTCGAAGTAGCCACTATTGCAGTGTCATCGGTATAGATGCCATTAAACACTCCATGATCCGCCGGGAATCTAATGCGCCGCACAAATGGGCGTGGTATAAATGCTGTGATATAGGAAACAGGCAAGAACATGTTCAGACATGTTCACTTAATGTTCGCCACCATAAATTTTTGTGATATCTTTCTTATATAAAAGTGACTTTGAAATTCTGTAAAATTTAAATTTGTGGGACAAACTTCACAATGAATAGTCCCATAGGATTAGTCAACATAAAAGCGAAAATAGAACTGGCGTTGTGCGTTGGCAAATTATACATTAGAATTAAATCATACTTTTGCTTTCAAAAATATTTTAATTTTAGATAAAGAACCAAAATATAGTTATAGCAATATATATTGTAATCTTTTAAACCATAATAGGAATATACTTCAATATCTTGCTATTACTTGATTAATTAAAAATATTTATTGGTTTGAAATTTTAAAACAAATTCTGACAACATTGACAAAATTTTGAATTACCTCAAACTAGACGTTAATCAAAATTCTTTTTAGTTAATTAGTTAGTTTTTATAAACATTTTTACATTTGTATAATTTATATATTGTTTATACTTTCAAAATTAATTTATTTTCCCAAAGAAGTCGTAGAATTGTGACGAAATATAGAAAATAAAGATTTTTATTTATTAGAGGACCGAAAAACCCGTAAAAATTTTATTGTTTAATAAAACAACAGTCAAAAACAACATAAAAATAGTCTTGAAAAAAAAAGGTGACGGCGGAGGGGAGGGGGGTTCGTAATAGAAAGTATAGGAAGTATGGGTGAGTTAACAAGGCGTTTGAAAGAAGTGTTTACTTCAGCTTTTTTATGTGAAGAAAATAAGAATCTGCAGAAAATTTCCAAATTGTCATTGTTTTGTAATATAACAGCAATAATTTGAATGACACATGAGAACAAAGTTGTACTTGTGTCTTGGTTTTTTTGTGGCCAGTATTACATATTTATAAAACGATACCAAGGACCACCTCAAGGTGTTTTCAGTGTATCTGATGATGGTAAAATAAATGCAAATAAACCGTTTTTGCTCTATTCAAAAACACTTATTCATAACGAATATTCATATTACATTCATGCTAAAATGCAACGCCCATCAGAACGCATTTCAACAGGTGTAATACCTACATGCACTTAAAATTGTCTTCTGAAATACGACGGCAATAAATTAAAAAATATGAATAACTTCAAGTACCGGGAACACACCATTAACATACCAATTTCTATTTACATTTACACAGCCACCGTATCGATAAATAGGACTAAGAAGCAGGTCAGTTTTGTATAAACACACCATCATAAACTATTTCATATTATAATACCATAATCCCCGCTGGAGGTTACACTGTTACCTATTGAAAAGAATTGAGGTATACCCGCCTTAATCTTTTCCTTCGAAATCAACTGATTTATTGCTGGGATTTAAAACTGATTATTTATTCTAATGATTTTTTTTGGAATTTCTAAAGATGTATGTAGTTCTAGGAATGTTGATCATTCTGATATATTTCCATTTGTAAATCAATAAAACAAAGAATGATTAGTACCTAGGATTATGATTACAATCATCTTGTATTCTCCGTGGTGTGTTATCCATTGTTGTAAGGTTGTCTCTAATATTGTGAATCCTCTAGGAGTTAACTCTTCCGGTTGGAGGTGGTCAATCTGGGTGGAATTCCATGAGGTGCGTTATCGGAGGGTTGGTTGAGGTGCTAGCCAACGCTGTAAAATGGTTGTGTGAAATATCAGGCCTCTTAACCGTTTGTTTCTCTGAAGGGAGAATTATTTGTGTTGGTGGCCCGTCATTATTGCGTGGGTTACATTTGGGAAAATTTTGTCCGTTCTTCTTAATTATAATTTATTTATAATTAAAAGAAAATGGAGCGGACAAGAGAGGTTTTATCAGAATTTATAGAAATGTATAAGCAGAGACCATGTTTATGGAAAATACGAGATAAAGCTTACTTAAACAAAAACTTAAGGCGTGAAGTATATAATTAGATTTTAGATTAGATCTTTTTAAACGAAAAAATTATTGACATAACGATTAGAGAGATTAGAGGAAAAATTCAAAATTTAAGAAATGCCTTTGGACAAGACGTTAAGAAGATAGACGAGAGCAAAAAAGGCGGAGCAGGCAGCCAAGATGGATGTATATGTACAGCGATGTATGTACATATAGAAGAATGTAATTATAGAATTTATAATAAATTTATAATAGATATAAAGTAAATATAATAGAAAATTTAACAATAATATAAATAAAAAAACATTCTATTATTAAAGAAAAAACAAAATTTCTTAAAATAAATAAAAATTAAATTCTATAAAATGAATAAAATACCAATTCTGTCAGGGAAGAAAACAAATATAAATTAAATAAAAATCAATATTTTATGTAATAGCTGTCACTGGCGATTACCGCTTCCATTCGTCTTGGCATCGAATTCACTAGATTTTGGCAATAATTTGCTGTAATTTCGTTCCATTTGTGGCGACACCGGTGCTGTAAATCTGGTCGATTCCCAACATCGTTATCATCAGTCCAAAAATTGTATCATTTTTGCCCGTACATTCTTTATAGGATTCAGATCCGGAGATTTTGCCGGCCATTCTATAACTATAATTTCAGGGTGTTCAGCCAGCAAATATCTGACAACGACCGAAGTATGTATCGGACTATCGTCTTGCACCAATGTTATACTGCCATTATTAGCATGTGCCAATGGTAAAATATATTGTTCCAACAGCCTGACATAAATGTCTCCCGTTAGACGCCCAGGTATTGGAACAAAGTCCCTGTGCCGTGTGAAGAAATCCATCCCCAATATGCTTCGGTGATTCTACCGCTTCTTTTATGTTT
>JALQSN010001046.1:0-12244 GCA_023690525.1 Holotrichia oblita
ACCTGACTATTGTAACACCTAGTAATTGGCTAAAGAATTGTGTTGAAAAAAGCAATTTATTTAAAAAATTACAGATATATGTAATTCCAAACCCTATTGATATAAATATATTTAAACCATTGGATAAGTCTTATGCTAGAAAAATTTTTAATATAGACGAAGATAAAAAAGTAATTTTATTTGGTGCCGTAAATGTTGATAGTCCTTTTAAAGGATATAAATATGTTTTGGAAGCTTTAAAACATATTGCTGATGAACGATATTATATTGAAAAATTAGAATTTGTTGTGTTTGGAGAAATTAATGACACTGTCGATTTTGACGACTTGCCATATAAGTTTAATTACGTTGGATTTTTAAATGATTATTATACTATGGCATTATTATATAATTGTGCTGACGTTTTTATTATGACATCTGTTGCAGAAAATCTACCAACTACTGTTATGGAGTCTTTATCATGCGGTACGCCTGTTGTTGCATTTAATACGGGGGGGGTTCCAGACCTTATAGACCACAAAAAAAATGGATATTTGACATCAGGTATTTCCTCAAAATATCTTTCCGATGGAATAAAGTGGGTTTTGGACGACCAAGATCGTTATAAAAAATTACAGGAAAATGCAAGGAACAAAGTTCTTGAAAATTATAGAGAGGAAATTGTAGCTAAAAAGTATATTGATTTGTATAAACAACTTTTAATTAATCAAAATAGAGGTTAGTATGATTAAAACTTTAGTAAAAAAATATTTTTCTGATTTATTAATAAACCTGAAAATCAATAAATTTGTTGGTGAGCCACTGATAATTAAAAATATTAATTTTGATTTAAATAACATAAACCAAAAACGAGTTTTAATATCATATGTTAAATCTTTTTTATTTCAAGATTTAGAACAGAGTAAAAATCACCATACGAATATTTATGAATCAAATCAAATAATAAAAACCTTTATTAATAAAGGTTTTTGTATAGATATAATCGAGCCAAATGCTAATATAAATTTAGTTAAAGATGCATATGATAAATATTCAATTATTTTCGGGTTTGGTAAAATATTTGAATATGTTTCACTAAATAATAAAAATGCTGTAAAAATTTTATATGTTACAGAATCTTCACCAGAATTTTCATTAGTTAAAGAAAAAGAAAGAATTGATTATTTTTACCTAAGGCATAAAAAAAAAGTAAGGATTATAAGAAGCGGAGTTTTTTATAATTTAAATTCTTTTGAAAATGCAACTCATTTAATAGTATTGAGCGAAATAGAACAGTTTGAAAAAATTAACTTACCAAAATTCAGGATATTTCCAACAGGATTTTACAATAGTCAATATGAATTTTGCGACAGAAATTATAATAATTCAAAAAAAAATTTCTTGTGGTTTGGTTCAAATGGAGCCATCCATAAGGGGCTTGACCTTCTAATTGATATTTTTGCAAAAAGAAATGATATAAATTTGCATATTTGTGGTTTATATAAAGAAGATAGAAAGATTTTGAAAATACCGATTAAAAAAAATATTGTTGATTATGGAACTATTAATATTCAATCTGAAGATTTTATTAAGCTTGTTAATAGGTGTAGTTTTGTTATATTACCATCATGTGCAGAAGCTGCAGCAACTTCAGTATTAACTTGTATGAATCATTCTATGATACCTATAGTATCTGCTAATACTGGTTTTGACTTATTAAAAGACCTCTGCGTTTTTTTACATGACTACCACATTGATTATATAGAAAAGGTTATAAATAATATTATCAATATGGATAACACTGAAATAAAAATAATGCATGAGAAAGTTTATAATTACTCTATAAAAAATTTTAATTTGAATAGATATACAAAAGAATTCTCAGAAATAATTAATAATATAATATAAATAATTATGATTGCTATCGTAAAATAATATATGAAATAATACGTACAGGAGAATAAAAATTAATTATGATTAAGCAAACTGATTTGCCAAAAATCAGCGTTATTACTGTTTGCTACAATAGTATAAAAACTTTGGAACAAACTATTCAAAGTGTTATTAATCAGACTTATCCTAATATTGAATATATCATAATTGATGGTGGTTCGACTGATGGGACGATTGATATAATAAAAAATTATGAGGATAAAATTGCGTATTGGTTGAGTGAATCGGATGAGGGGATTTCAGATGCTTTTAATAAAGGTATTAAGAAAGCATCTGGAGATATAATTGGAATTATAAATTCTGATGATTGGTATGAGCCCAATGCTGTAGCATCTGTTGTAGATACCTTTTTATTTCATACTAATATAGGATTTGTTTTTGGTGATCAGAACTATTCAGATAAGAATGGAAATATTATGTGGATTCAAAAAGGTGACTCGGAATTTGAAAAAAGTATTCGGTATACTATGCCTTCATTACCACATCCAACGGTATTTGTTAGAAGAACAGTATATCAACAATATGGGTTATTTAACTTAGATTATAAAACAGCTATGGATTATGAATTATTGCTGAGATTTGTAATAAATGGAGTTAAAGGTCTATATATTCCTAAAGTTTTAGCTAATATGAGAATAGGCGGAGAATCTAATGTTAATTACTTGAGAGGTTTTTTAGAGGTAGTAAAAGCGTCTATAGCTTATGATTATCCAAGAGTATTTGCATGGCTTCGTTTTCTATATAAAAGTATAAAAACAAAAACTAGGCTTATATTACAGAAAATCGGATTGGAAAGTATAGTATATCTATATAAGACAAACAAAAAACATATCGTAAAAATTCAAAAATAAGAAATAGCTAAAGATATTTAAATTAGTTGAATAGAAAGGGGTTTAATTTGACAATTCACATAAACAATTTATTTATGTTTTTTATTAAACTATCTATATTTCTGATACCGCTAAATGCTTTACCTTATTTTAAGAATATATTTGGAGAATTGTCTTCTGAGGGATCATTTTATCCGCTTTTCGTAGTCGCACTTATTTGGTTAATTTATATTATTGCTAAAAATAAAAAAATATACTTCCCCCAAAATGGTAGTTTTTATTTAATGATAGTTTTTTTTATATGGATTTTTATATCAGGAGCAATAAATATTCCCGATATACTTATTGCTAAAACAAAAGGCAGAACTGGAATTGAAAAATTAATACTGCAAATGTTAGTGCTGATTTTTATGTTTTATGTGGCTTTATTCATTTTTAATGTATTTCGCACATTGCCGGAAAGAGATAATTTATTATTGGTATTTCGAAAATATATTTTTATTTCTTTTTTAATAGCAGGTTTTTATTCTATTTTTGAAATTCTTAATATGTTCAATATTTCTTTTGGAGCAAGTTTTTTAAAAATTATAGATGTATTGATTAGATCTAACGCATTAGATAATAGTGATTTTTTTGTTCGTACTAGACTACAATCAGTTAGTAGTGAACCGTCTTGGTTTGGAATGTATTTAAGTTTCGCGTTACCTTGGATATTGAGCTACTTGATAACAGAAAAAAAAAGCTGAAATATGCCTTAATTTTTATTTATCTAATTATTATGTTAATTTTAACTATATCCCGCACTGCTTATGTAATATCTATTGTTCAGTTGATTCTATTTTTTAATTTTTTCAACAAAGAAATTTTTAGTTTGAGAAATAACAATTTGATTGTATATGCTTTATTGGCTTTAATAATAGTTTCAATATTCTCAAATGTTCTTGCAGAAGAAATTTTAGGAGATAAAACTATTTTTTATGTTTTAACCTCATTTATTTTAGACGATACTGTATATGAGTTATCAAATATTGGCCGCTTTGGTTCACAGATAACAGCATTTAATATTTTTTTAGATTATCCACTTTTGGGAGTTGGGTTAGGTCAGTATGGATTTTATATGCCCGAATATGCACCAGATTGGTCATTTTCGAGTTCTGAAATAATAAATTGGGCAAATCGTTCGCCAAATACTTCTTGGCCTCCAGTGCATGGTTTATATGCCAGAATTTTATGTGAGCTTGGATTTATAGGGTTACTTCTTTGGTTAAATATTTGGTTTTCGATATTATATAAATTGTTGGTTTTTATTAAAATGGGGTTGATGTCTAGTAACCATTTGTTAAAAATTATGATTATTAGTATTATTGGAGTATTATTGGCAGGTTTTAGTTTTGATTCATTTAGATTTTTTGGGTATTGGATATTATTGGGTGTTTCATGGTCGTGTATTGCATTTTATGAAAATTTCTATAGAAAGAGTCATTGACTAATGAATATAATTATTTTAAATGACTATGCATATATAAATGGAGGTGCGGGGCAGGTTGCTATTTCAAGTGCAGTCAATTTGGCGAAAAGAGGATATAGAGTTGTATTGTTTACTGCAGTAGGACCGATTGATATTAATCTTTTAAGTATTAAAAATTTACAAGTAATTTGTTTAAACCAATATGACATTTTAAACGATCCTAAAAGATATAGAGCTATTTTGAATGGATTATGGAATTTTTCTGCGGCCAATAAATTTAAAGAGTTATTAAGACAGCTAGATAGAGATCGTACAATTGTTCATATACATGCCTGTTCAAAAGCTTTATCGACTAGTTGTATTAATGTTGCGAGTGACTTAGGATTTACTATGATTTATCACATACATGATTATGGATTATCATGTCCTAATTTGGGTTTTTATAATTATCAGAAAAAATCTATATGCAATCTAAAACCATTAAGTAGTAAATGTTTAATAAGTAATTGTGATTCAAGAGCGTATATCCATAAATTGTGGAGGTATTTACGCCAAATTATCCAGCAAAAAATAGGAGGATTGCCTGGCAAGATAAATAATTTTGTAGCCATATCTGAATTTAGTTTAAATATATTAAAAGATTTTTTACCTTCAACAAGTACAGTTCATTTGATATCCAATCCAATTAATATATCAAAACAAACTTTGTTCGATATATCAAAAAACAAATATTATACTTTTATTGGACGTCTAACACCAGAAAAAAATGCTATATTGTTGTCTTATGCAGCGTCGGATTTAAAATTGCCTGTTATGTTTATAGGAGAGGGTCCGGATAAAGAAAAAATCACTCGTGTTTTTCCTCATGCCATAATGACAGGATGGTTATCATCCCATAAAGTACATGAACATTTGCTTAAATCCAGGGCATTGATATTTACATCTTTATGGTATGAGACTCAAGGTCTGGTTGTTTCTGAAGCGGCAGCTTGCGGTATTCCAGCAGTTGTTGCTGATACATGTGCTGCCACGGATTTTATTATAGACAAGGTAACAGGTTTGACTTTTAAATCTAATAATTTAGAAGACTTAAAAGATAAACTGATGTTATTAAAAGATGATAAGTTTGTAAGGTTGTTGAGCGAAAATGCTTATAATTATTTTTGGGATAATCCTATGTCAATGGATAAATATATTAATGATATAACTAATGTGTATTTAAAGATAATACATAAAGATTATAAGGAGAAAATAACTTTATGAAAGTTGGAAACAGAAAAATTCAAACAATCGTCAAAGCGTTCTTTGAAAAACGACATTGGAAAGCTTTAATGAATATGTTTATTTTATATCCTAATTTTATTGATATGTTCACTAGTTATTTTTTTGCTATTGGAAACTATCCTCTAGAAATAAAATTAAGAGAAAATAATATGAATATAAGCATAAATTTGTATAGTCATCATGATTTATTAACTGTTAATGAAATTTTCTGTAGACAAGATTATTATGCTGATGATTCCATCAAAAATGTTGTAGATATTGGATCAAATATTGGAATAAGCGCACTATATTTTTTAACAAGAAACAACATTTGTAAATGTTATTTATATGAGCCTGTTTCACAAAACATAAAAAGACTTGAAGAAAATTTAGAACATTTTAAAGATAGGTATATATTAAATGAAGTCGCTGTTTCAGATGAAAATGAAACATTAGAATTTGGTGTTGAAGAAACTGGTAGGTATGGTGGTATAGGAGTAAGCACGGGTAAATACATAAAAGTTAAATGCATACATATTAATGAAGTTTTAGAAGATATTTTTAATAAATGCAATTTTATTGATATTTTAAAAATTGATACAGAGGGTGCGGAAATAAAAACATTATTAGCGATAAAACCTGATTATTTACAAAAAATCGGAAAAATATATATAGAAGCTTATTTGGGCAATAAAATTTTGCTTGATAATAAATTATTTAAACAAATCCAATATGGTGGAGTTTGCCAATTGGAAAAATTGTAATATCTTGGGGGTTGCGGCATATGTATCAAACAAAACGCCAAGAAAGTACTTTAAGAGTCGCTACGTTTAATATAACTTCATTAACAGATAGGTGTCGGCGTTGGTTAGTGCCAGGCATATTCTTGTTAGTTGATTATGGGGCAGTTTCACTAGCTGTATGGACAACCTATATTATATATATGCACATGTTGCCTCCCTTGGTATCTGTTCAACAGTTTAATCATGTTAATGAAATCTACTCCTATGCCTATATTGCAGTTCCTGTAATAGTTGTTTTTTTTATGAGCTTTGCTAATATGTACACTCGCCGTATGCCAATTTGGCAGCAAACAGAAAAAATATTTAAAGTAACAGTTTATTCGTCTTTGTTTATTTTAGCAACTTTATATTTTATTGAACCTGCAATACATATATCTCGGACTTTTATGGTTATGCTGGGATTTTTCATATTTGCCTATTTATCTTTGAACAGATATTTTATTAAAAAATTTTTAGTTGCGATTGATTTATGGCAAATTCCAGTAATTCTGATAGGCGCGGGGAAAACGGCTGAGATTTTGTTAAAGTCATTTGAACAAAGCAATGGAATTAGTTATAAAGTTGTCGGCATAATTGAGGATAATAAAGATAATATTGATGAGCTTTTTAGTAAAATTCCAATAATCGGTTCTTTTGTTAATGCTGAAGAAGCTGTCCAACGGACAGGGATAAAAAATGTGCTTTTAGCTGCGCCTGGACTTGATAGAAAAAGTCTTGTCGATATGATTTATAGGTTACAGCCTCATGCCAGGAATATTACATTTGTTCCCGATATTTTAGGTGTTCCGGTTGGTGCTATGGAGATGGAGACCTTATTAGATGAAAGAATGGTTTTGCTTAAAGTACGTAATAATTTGTCTTTATTGCGTAACAAAATATTTAAATTGGTTTTTGATCGAGTTTTAGGAATGATAATATTTTTATTATCATTGCCAATTATGGGGTTAATTGCTCTCTTGATTAAATTGGAATCAGCAGGGGATATTTTGTATATTGGAAAAAGATTGGGCAAAAATGGAAAAGTTTTTTCGTGTTATAAATTTTGCACAATGTATAAAAATAACGCTGAAATTTTAGAAGATTATTTAGAAAATAATCCTGTTGCTAAACTAGAGTGGGATGAGTATGCTAAGTTAAAAAGTTATGACCCTCGTGTTACGCGTATTGGAAAATGGTTGCGTAAATTTAGTTTGGATGAGTTACCACAAATATTTAATGTTATAAAAGGTGAAATGAGTTTAGTGGGACCACGGCCGTATTTACCGACAGAAAAAAAGCGTATGAATTTTTATGAAAAAACTATTTCTATGGTTACGCCAGGTGTATCAGGTCTATGGCAAGTTAGCGGAAGAAACGAAATGAACTTTGAAGGACGTTTAGAATTAGATTGCTGGTATATTAGAAACTGGTCATTATGGTTGGATGTTATTATATTGCTAAAAACTATAAGAGTTGTGTTTACAGGTAAAGGTTCATATTAATTATCGAGGGGATTTTTATATTTAATTTAGTGAAGTAAGTATGAGCTAATTTTATCAAGTTTCCATGCAGTAACTAAAGGAATATTAAGCAATTTAAAGCAGGGTGATTTACGATGATTATACGTTCTAAAGCGCCGCTTAGATTAGGATTAGCTGGCGGTGGTACAGATGTTTCACCATATAGTGATGAGTTTGGCGGTTATGTGCTTAATGCTACAATAGATATGTATGCATATTGTACAATTGAAGTCACTAATAATGGTAAGATTACGTTGTATGCGGCAGATAGAAATGAGTTTTTTGAAACCGAAGCTAAACCTTATTTAAATTTAGATGGGATACTTGATTTACATAAAGGAATTTATAATAGAATTGTAAGACAATTCAATAACAATCAGCCATTGTCATTTATAATGACCACTTATTCCGATGCTCCGGCAGGTTCAGGGCTAGGGTCTTCTTCCACAATGGTTGTAGCTATTCTAAAAGCGTTTGAAGAATGGTTGTATTTGCCGTTTGGTGATTATGATATGGCGCATCTTGCTTATGAAATTGAACGAATTGATGTTCGGCTTACTGGCGGCAAACAAGATCAATATGCAGCAACTTTTGGAGGATTTAATTTTATAGAATTTTATGCAAATGATAGAGTAATTGTTAATCCGTTAAGAATAAAAAACTGGATATTAAATGAACTGGAAAATTCTATGGTATTATATTATACTTCCACATCAAGAAATTCGGCTGAAATTATTGATGAGCAAACCAAAAATACGAAAGAAAAGAACACAAAATCTATTGAGGCAATGCATCAATTAAAAGCAGATGCTTTAAAAATGAAAGAAGCAATTTTACGGGGAAATATAATAGAGTTTGCAAAACATCTAGGAAGCTCGTGGGAAGCAAAAAAAAAGATAGCTTCTTCTATATCCAACAATTATCTAGATAATCTATACAATGTCGCTATTGAAGCCGGGGCATATTCAGGTAAGGTTTCCGGCGCTGGAGGGGGCGGGTTTATGGTCTTTATGGTAAACCCTGTTAAACGCCTGGAAGTCATTAACCATTTAAACAAATTAGATGGACATATAGTTAATTTTCATTTCGCTAAAAATGGAGCGCAGGCTTGGCTAGTATAAGTATATATTGTGACATATGTTGATTCAGTTAGTTCTATATTCCTATAGCAACAAGTTGAAATCTGATTAGTAGAAGGTTTATTAACAATGAGTATAAGTCACTCTTTACTATAAGGGGATGCAAAGATGAAAGCAATAATTTTGGCGGGAGGTTTTGGAACGAGATTGAGACATGTTCTATCTGATTTACCGAAATCTATGGCTCCGATAAATGGAGAACCTTTTCTGAAATATGTGTTTGAATATTTACTAAAAAACGGAATAACACATGTTGTGCTTGCGGTTGGCTATAAAGCTGAATGTATAAAGGCTTATTTTGGAGATAGATATAAAGGAATTTTTATTATTTATTCAGTAGAGAATACTCCTTTGGGAACTGGTGGAGCAATAAAAAAAGCTTTGGATTTTTGTAATGAAGAAAATGTGTTTGTATTTAATGGCGATACCTATTTTGATGTAAATTTAATTAAAATGAAAGATTTTCATACAAAACATCTAAGTAAGCTTACTATTGTCGTAAAATCTCTAAGTAATTTTGACAGATATGGTTCTATAATTATAAAAAATAATATTATAAGAAAATTTATAGAGAAAAAACCTACTAAGTATGGAAAAATAAATGGAGGAATTTATTGTTTAAATAAAGAAGTGTTGCATTTAATTAACGATACTTCTTTTTCTTTCGAAAAGATGATACTGGAAAGTGGTTTAGTTGATATATATGCCTATGAGAGTGAAGGATATTTCATTGATATTGGAGTTCCATATGACTATTATCAGGCGCAAAAGGATTTGATTTTATAATTTCAAAGCAAAAAATTAGGAGAGTATATTATGAAGATAGCCATTATTCATGATTGGCTTGTAACATACGCAGGGGCTGAACGAGCTCTTAAAGAGATTATTACTTTATATCCCGATGCTGATATTTTTAGTATTGTAGATTTTTTACCAGATAATGAGCGGCAATTTTTATTAAACAAAAAAGTTACTACTTCATTTATACAGAATCTCCCTTGTGCTAAAAAACATTATCGTACATACTTACCTCTAATGCCGTTTTCTGTTGAACAGTTTGATTTATCAGAGTATGACTTAATTTTATCAAGTTCCCATGCAGTAGCTAAAGGGGTATTAAGCAGTTCTGAACAAATGCATATTTCTTATGTACACACTCCAATTCGGTATGCTTGGGATTTATATCATCAATATTTAAATAATAGTAGACTTACTACAGGACTAAAAGGCTGGATTGCTAAATTAATTTTACATTATATACGCTTGTGGATTTTTCGCACAGCAAATAGTGTAGATTATTTTTTAACTAATTCACAGTATGTTGCTAGGCGTATAGCAAAAATTTATAGACGAGATGCTGAAGTGGTTTATGGACCTGTTGATGTCAATACATTTAGTATCTTTAGTCAAAAAGAAGATTTTTACTTAACTGCTTCGCGTATGGTTCCATATAAAAAAATTGATTTAATTGTCGAGGCGTTTAATGAAATGCCTGGTAAGAGATTGGTTGTAATTGGAGATGGGCCAGATTATCATAAAATTAAGCGAAAAGCCGGAAAAAATATAGAGATTTTAGGCTATCAACCATCTAGTGTCTTAAAGGATTATATGCAACGGGCAAAAGCGTTTATATTTGCAGCCGAAGAAGATTTTGGACTTACTCCGGTTGAAGCCCAGGCTTGCGGAACGCCGGTTATTGCTTATGGTAAAGGCGGCGCGTGTGAAACAATTAGGGGATTGGACGACGAGAACCCTACAGGGGTATTTTTTTATAAGCAAGATATTAAGTCGCTCTGTGAAGCAATATTTTTATTTGAACAACTAAGAGAACATATTTTACCTCAGGCATGCAGAAAAAATGCTGAGAGATTTTCAGTTGAAAGGTTTCGATTGAAATTTAAAAAATTTGTTGACGAACATACATGTTAGAATTAAAATTATAGTAGTTTATACAATCATTACTTCAAGGTTCAAAATCGAGGAGTAATACTTTTTTGTGAGGAGGCTTAAATAAATGGATGCAATGCGAGATATGTCCCCTAATGGGGGGACGTTTTATACCTATGAGGATTATTGCAAGTTTAATGACGGCAAACGGCGGGAAGTTATTAACGGCGTTATTTATTTGATGTCTCCTATGCCAAGCTTAAAGCATCAGGAAATTTCAAGTAATTTGCACAGAGAATTTAGTGTTTATCTTAAAGGGAAAAATGCAAAGTATTCCACCCTCCTTTTGACGTCCACTTGCCTAAAGAGGGAGAAACTAAAGAGACAGTTTCAAATGTCGTCCAACCAGATATAGTCGTTGTCTGTGATAAAAATAAACTTAGCAATAAAGGCTGTTTCGGTAGTCCTGACTTAATAATTGAGATACTTTCACCTTCTACAGGTAAAAGAGATAAAGTTGAAAAATTTAATCTTTATCAAGAACACGGCGTTCTTGAATATTGGATAGTGGAACCTTTTAACCAAACAATAGACAGGTTTTTCCTAGACAAAGACACAAACCAATATAAACAAGCAGAATGTTTTGACCGGAACGACACCATAACCCCGGTGATATTTCCTGACTTTACGATAAAATTAGAAGAAGTCTTTCCTCCTCTTGAAGATGACGAAGATGAATAATAACTTAAATAATAATTAGGGGGAAATTATATGCGTTTTGTTACATTTCAAACAAATAAAAAAAATGGTATAGGTATTTTATCCGATAATAAAAGCGCTGTTATTCCATTGCAAGCGGCGGCGGAGGTCTATTGTAATACCGTAACTTTGCCAGATACGATGGTGGAGTTGTTGGAGCAGGGGGAAACTGCTCTGGAGGAGGTGCGAAAGATAATTGCCGGACTTGACGGCAGATGCCCAATGCTATCTCTAGAGGAAGTACGTTTGTTGGCTCCTATTCCTCGTCCTAAAAAGAATATATTCTGTATCGGCAAAAATTATGTGGAACATGCTTTGGAATTTGAAAAGGGCAAAGATGTTAATGCGGCAGTCCCGAAAGTACCGGTTGTTTTTTCTAAACTGCCGACAGCGGTAGTTGGCCCTGGAGATATTGTAAAACACCATAAGCCTGTTGTTGGTCAACTTGATTATGAAGTGGAACTAGCTGTGGTTATTGGTAAAAAGGCTTTTAGAGTGGCAAAAGAAGACGCTTATGATTATGTGTTTGGCTATACTATTATGAATGACGTTACGGCCAGGGATTTGCAAAAAGAACATTCCCAATGGATTATGGGCAAAGGGCCGGATACTTTGCGCCGCTTGGGCCAAGTTTGGTTCATAAGAGTCAAATTCCCAATCCTCA